>OZ005734.1:26443776-26616290 GCA_963930755.1 Eudasyphora cyanicolor
AGAATTGCTGGTCTTCGCCACAATTTTTATAACATACCAAAAGATTTGATATTATTAAACTACTTGAGGTGAATCCTGTCGGGTTGAATGGTTTTCGACTTAGCTTCTTGCTAATGGTTCTTGCATCAGCTTTCATGAAAATAAACGAAGCTTACGAACAATATCATGAAACTGATAGTTTTTGTAAAATAGTTGTAAGAGACCTATAGTCATTTGCTTTTGAGGAACATTTTTGACGAAGATTTTTCAAACTTTAGCTTTTTATATTTTTTCATGTTGAATAATTTGTTTTCATATTTCCATTTATGTATATTTTAAATATATACGCACAGCCAAGTAACTTTAATAGAGAACTGTTTGCTAAAAGCGCATATCTCCAAAACAAGACGATTAGTAATCATCCTCCCTTGTACATACATGCATAAGGATATTGGCAATGGGAGTTTGGTGGCTCCCGATACAGGTCTGTCTATCCAACCATTAGAACCACCCCCAATACATGTCACTTGTTTCTTCTTTAATTTTTAACAAATATTTTTTTATATATATTTTTATATTTTGGTATTTTTATATTTTTGTATTTTTATATTGTTATATTTGCATATATTTATATTTTCATATTTTTATATGTTTATATTTTTATATTTTTTATATTATTATATTTTTATATATTTATATTTTTATATGTATTTTTATATTTTTATATTTTTATATTTTTATATTTTTATGTTTTTATAATTTTATATTTTTATAATTTTATATTTTTATATTTTATTTTTTTTGGTTTTTATATTTTTATATTGTTATATTTTTATATTTTAAAATTTTATATTTTAACATTTTTTATTTTAAAATTTTAATTTTTTATATTTTTATAAATTTGTATTTTTATATCTTTATATTTTGATTTTTTATATTTTATATTAAATTTGGGTAATATTCTTTTATTCGACCTGTATTATTATTTGAAACAAGCTCGACTTTCATATAAAAATTTGTTTAAAATATTTTATTTTTTTTATCTTTATATTTTCATATGTTCATATGTTCATATTTTTATTATTTGTATTTTTATATTTTTAATTTTTTATATTTTTGTTTTTTTGTTTTTTTATATTTCAATATTCTTATATTTTTATAATTTTGTAATTTTATAATTCTATAATTTTATAATTTTATAATTTTATAATTTTATAATTTTATAATTTTATAATTTTATAATTTTATAATTTTATAATTTTATAATTTTATAATTTTATAATTTTATAATTTTATAATTTTATAATTTTATAATTTTATAATTTTATAATTTTATAATTTTATAATTTTATAATTTTATAATTTTATAATTTTATAATTTTATAATTTTATAATTTTATAATTTTATAATTTTATAATTTTATAATTTTATAATTTTATAATTATATAATTTTATAATTTTATAATTTTATAATTTTATAATTTTATAATTTTATAATTTTATAATTTTATAATTTTATAATTTTATAATTTTACAATTTTATAATTTTATAATTTTATAATTTTATAATTTTATAATTTTATAATTTTATAATTTTATAATTTTATAATTTTATAATTTTATAATTTTATAATTTTATAATTTTATAATTTTATAATTTAATAATTTTATAATTTTATAACAATATAATTTTATACTTTTATAATTTTATAATTTTTTAATTTTATAATTTTATAATTTTATAATTTTATAATTTTATAATTTTATAATTTTATAATTTTATAATTTTATAATATTATAATTTTATAATTTTATAATTTTATAATTTTATAATTTTATAATTTTATAATTTTATAATTTTATAATTTTATAATTTTATAATTTTATAATTTTATAATTTTATAATTTTATAATTTTATAATTTTATAATTTTATAATTTTATAATTTTATAATTTTATAATTTTATAATTTTATAATTTTATAATTTTATAATTTTATAATTTTATAATTTTATAATTTTATAATTTTATAATTTTATAATTTTATAATTTTATAATTTTATAATTTTATAATTTTATAATTTTATAATTTTATAATTTTATAATTTTATAATTTTATAATTTTATAATTTTATAATTTTATAATTTTATAATTTTATAATTTTATAATTTTATAATTTTATAATTTTATAATTTTATAATTTTATAATTTTATAATTTTATAATTTTATAATTTTATAATTTTATAATTTTATAATTTTATAATTTTATAATTTTATAATTTTATAATTTTATAATTTTATAATTTTATAATTTTATAATTTTATAATTTTATAATTTTATAATTTTATAATTTTATAATTTTATAATTTTATAATTTTATAATTTTATAATTTTATAATTTTATAATTTTATAATTTTATAATTTTATAATTTTATAATTTTATAATTTTATAATTTTATAATTTTATAATTTTATAATTTTATAATTTTATAATTTTATAATTTTATAATTTTATAATTTTATAATTTTATAATTTTATATTTTTATATTTTTGTTGTTATATATTTCTGTATTTTAACATTTTTATGTTTTTATATTTTTATATTACACATTTTTTATGTTTGTACATTTTTATATTTTTATATATTTTTATAATATATTTTTAAATTTTTATATTGTTATATTTTTATATTTTTTTATATTATATTTTTAAATTTTTATATTGTTATATTTAAAATTTTTAGCCATTTATATTTTTATTGTTTTATATTATTTTTTTTAATTTAAATTATTTCTATAATTAATTGTTTATCGCATAGTCTCATTTATACTTGAAAAGACTTAAAAAAACTTTATAAGCAAAACTGTTAATTAAATTTTTTCAGGGTATGTGTGTTTATATAAGTCAAATTTCCATGTAAGAGTGTTCACCTTTTTTTGTGTAGATGTAAAAGAGGGAGTGGTCTGTGTGTGAGTGTGTATCGGCGGAGTTGTGTGGGTGTGTGCAGTACTATTATTGATTGACGTCAGTGTAGGAAGTAAAATTTTTGTCATTTAATTGAAAATTTTGAGAGATATTTCTTGGGGGATATTTTCAAATTGATATACTTTTGATATAGAGATTTAGTTCGCGCATCTTCTGCATCATCATCGCCACCACCATTATCATCATCATCTTCATCTTTTTGTTCTTCTTCAACATTTGATCAACTTTTAACTTCTTCAAGTATTTTTTCGGATATAAGTATTATGTCTATATAAATATAACTTTTGCTCTTTTTTAAATTATTATATTTTTAAGTAGATTATTTTTTTCTTTTTTGGTTGTTGTCATTACTTTCTATACAAAAAAGTTATATTCTCTATATATAATTAGTAATCGGGTTTTGTTGTTGTTGTTTTGCATTTTTTTGTCGATTTGTTTAATAATTAAATGTAAAAGCTGTTTTTTTAAATTCAATATGTTCATTTCATTAGATTTTCGATACGAAAAAAAGAAAAAAGAGAAAAAATAGAAGAAAAAAAGAGAAAAATATACAACATTTACAGGGTTGTATTGTCAGAATTTTTAAAATTTTTGTGTTTGTTTTTTTGGGATTGATTGCATATACAAAATGAAAAAAAGGAGGTGGTTTATTTTTCTTGGTTGTTCTCGAATTGAGTTAATGTATGGTAAGATTTTCTTTTTTTTTTGTAAAGAAATAAGGAGAAATAAAATTTAATGTACACAAAAATATGTATGTAGTAAAAGATTGAAAGGATAATTATGTAGAAATTAATCGTAATTGAATATGAGTACAAACAATTGGTAGGGGAAATTTAATATTGGTTCGATGTGAGTGTTTTTTATAAAATTTTTTAAGAGATTATAGGTCTTAGACATTTTTCATATAGATATTTATTTTATTAGAAATATTTTTTATATTTTAATTTTTTTTTATTTTTCAATTTTTATATTTTAAAATGATTATCTTTTTACATTTTTATATTTATATTTTTTGATATTATTATTGATTTATCAAATTTAGCATATGTATTTGTGATTTATTATTTTTTATTTAGGATATTATTATTTTCATATTTTTATATTATTATATTTTTATATTATTATATTTTTAAATTTTTAAATTTTTATATTTTTATATTTTTAAATTTTTAAATTTTTATATCTATATTTTTATATTTTTATATTTTTATATTTTTATATTTTTATATTTTTATATTTTTATATTTTTATATTTTTATATTTTTATATTTTTATATTTTTATATTTTTATATTTTTATATTTTTATATTTTTATATTTTTATATTTTTATATTTTTATAATCGTTATGATTTAAACTGAGATACTCTCTCGGCTAAAGACCAACCTGCTTCTATACAGTGATAGAATGCAAGCATTTTACATGGCAAAATATATTGCAAGTATTTCATTGCGTGCCCACAGACTATATCATGATTTCTGCATTCTATCACTGTATAAGGCAGGTTGGTCTTTAGCCGAGAGAGTATCTCAGTTTAAATCATAACGATTACAGACCGAAATAATAACGGGCAACCGACATGGACAAAATCACGGCACAGCTGACTTGTTGTAAAATAAATATTACAACAAAACACTTAAAGCAATAAGAAAAAAGCTTTTTACTATAAAGCTTTACTCTTAATGTGTGAGTGATTTCTACAAAATTTTACTAATTGAATTTCTTGTGCTAGTATTTCATTGTGTTTGATTGTTTGATCGATAGCCGAAAAGTGAGTCTTTGGGTGCAATTCTCATTTGCTCGTGTGAATCGCCCCGTGATAGGCTTTGAGAGTTTGGTTATCGAATCATCATTCAAAGGCTTTTTTGAAAAGCCGGCCATGTAGACTGCTGATGACGGGGGTCACGTCCCAGAAATCGTGATATATTTTGCCATGTAAAATACTTGCATTCTATCACTGTATAGAAGCAGGTTGGTCTTTAGCCGAGAGAGTATCTCAGTTTAAATCATATTTATATTTTTATATTTTTAATTTGTATATTTCTATATTATTAAATTGTTAAAATTTTTATATTCTTATATTTTTGTTTTTATATTTTTATATATTTATATTTTTTTTTATTTTTATATTTTTATATTTTTATACTTTTATATTTTTATATAATTATTTTATATTATTATATATTTATATGTTTATAAATTTATATATTTATATATTCTTGTATTTTTATGTATTTGTGTGTTTATAATTTAAATTTTTTATATTTTTATTTTAATGTTTTTATAGTTTTATAACCTTACATTTTTTATATTTTTACTTTTTACATCTTATTTTTTTTATATGTATTTTTAGTATAGCATTTATAATGTTTTTTATATTTATTTATTATTTCCAATTTAACTAATTTAGAATATTTATTTAAAATTTATTATTTTTTACTTTTTTATTGTTATATATTCAAAAATTTATATTTTTATACTTTTACATTTTTAGTTTTTCTATTTTTATATATTTATATTTTCGAATTTTTATATTTTCTTAGCTTTATATTTTCATATTTTGTTATATTTTTATGTTTTTATATTTTATTTTCTTATATTTTTGTATTTGAATATTTTCACATTTTTTTATTTTTTATATTTTTTCATATTTTTTTATTTGTTCGTTTTATTGTATTATATTACTATACATTTATATTTTTTTATATGTATATTTTAATGTCTTTTCATTTTTAAATAATTAAATCTATATATTTTTTATATTTTATTTTATTTTTACTAACTTTTATTTAATAACTATTATTTATCACATATTCTAATCACTCCAAACTAATTTTAATATTTCCCCTTTGCCTTCTTGTTAAAAGGATCTGAACTAATTATTAACCGTTTTTTGTATATATTTATAAACCAAAACTAAAAATTAAAATATATGTATAATAAAAAACGTGCAAATATTTACTAAAATTTGTTGATTATTTCTAAAAAAAGTTTATATATATTCATTTTGAAAGTTAATAATTACAATTGTTATGAATGGATTTTTGCAATTGAAATGGCAAATGTTGCTGTTGGTTGTTTGTTTTTAATGCTGATGCTGATGCAGATGGTGATGGCGATTTTGATGTTGATTGTTGCTATTTATTGGTCATTTGATGTGGATAATTATTGTACGAATATATGGACAGATGAGAGATACAAGAGACGTTTTAATTGAGTTTGAATTAACACTAATCTGTCTGCCATTTTGTATTTTTTTTCGCTTGATACGTTTTTCGTTTGCAGCAAATGACATTTAATGGATTATTTAAAAAATTATATATAGTAAATATTTGTATGTGTAAATACAAATGGAAATTAAATATGTAAATAAAAGGTATGGTTAAACAAATGCAGAAAGAAAATAAAAACATACATTTGTAATAAAATCGTTTGAGGGCGTTTTTCAGTAGATTACCACTTTTGGTTTTCCAACACACAACCAAAGTTTTATCATAATTTAAAGCGATAAAAATTAAAAAAAAATTTTATTTGGGCCTGGTCGAATTTTATATATCCTCTACCATGGATCGCATTTAAAAGTATAATAACGAAAATTGAATATTACAATATTCAAATAAGGAAAAATCTTTTTATAGGAGCTATAACAAAATGTGAACTAACTGCAACACTTTTATTGTTGAGTGTATTTGTACAAAATAATTGTGTTGACATTTTTGGTTTTATGTCATCAAAAGAATCACATAGAAATAAGTAACATAAAATCAAAACTGATTTCAGTCTAATCAGAGGAAACTAATGGTTTCTAAAATGTCACAAAACCTGGACCTATGATGACGACTTTTTGTGAAATGGCACCTAAGCTCATCAGTAGAAAAACGTCAAAATTAGGCACAAAAAAGATTTCGAAATCGTCAAATATTCGGAAGTAACATTCAGCATAATCAGTAGAAAAATCTCAAAATGAGGCACAAAAAAACTTTTCGAAATCGTCAAAAATTCGAAAAAAAAAATCTCGGGCGTTTGAGACTATATCTAAATCTGAACTGATTTGGCAACAACACACCTGTTCATAAAGTTTGAGGTAAAATACGACTTATTTAGTTGGTAAATTTTGTGTTTTTTAAATTGGCTGCGATTTGATGCCTTTAGATTATTTTGTGGGTGGAAATTATCCAGGAACCGTCACCAAAGTCTTGAAAATAGGATCTGATACTGCGATTATATCTGAGGCATCCACATGACTTAAATCGTGTTCCGTAAATAATCGGAACAACGGAATACGACAAAAAAAAAATTTTGTTCATTTTTAAAAAAAATATTTTGACCAACCTTTTATATGAAGATATAAAGGGTTTTCCAGCAAGAGGTGTTATTTTGGTATTCAAAGAAAAACGTAATTTTTTGAGATAAATGATCATATGTTTATTTCATAATAAGGAGGGAGGTATGCCGTTAATAATGAAAAACAACATCAGCCAAATGGCCACCACGACCACGCTTACAGGACCATATCCTTTTCATGAAATTTTCCATAACCACATCGCAAAGTGGCTGCCCTATGTCCTCAATAGCCTCACGAATTCTATCTTTGAGGTCTTGAATCGACGCTGGGCTTTTGGCGTAGACCTTATCTTTCACGTGGCCCCAAAGGAAGAAGTCGCAAGGTGTTAAATCACAAGATCTCGGTGGCCAATTGTGATCACCTCTTCGAGAGATAACACGGTCAGGAAACTTTTCCCGTAACAAAGCAATGGTTTCGTTGCTTGTGTGGCACGTAGCGCCGTCTTGTTGAAAGTAAACGTTGTCCAAATCACTACCATCCAACGCCGACCATAAAAAATCATTAATCATCTCTCGATAGCGCAATCCATTCACCGTAACTGTTGATCCAACCTCATTTTCGAAAAAGTAAGTTCCAATGACCCCGCCGGACCATAAACCGCACCAAACAGTCAAACGTTGAGGATGGAGAGGCTTCTCAACAATTACTCTTGGGTTTTCCGAGCCCGAGATGCAACAACTTTGCTTGTTGACGTAGCCACCGAGGTGGAAATGGGCCTCATCAGTCAAGATGATTTTTCGATGGAATTCCGGATCATTGTCATGCATTTCAAGGACCCAATCAGCAAAGACACGACGTTGTTGATGATCGGCCGGCTTGAGTTCTAGTGTTAACTGAACTTAATAAGCCTTAAGATCCAAGTCTTTATGCAAGATACGGTGTAATGACGTTTGTGGAATGCCCAATTCCAAAGAACGACGAATAACAAAATAACACTTCTTGTTGGAAAACCCTACAAATTAAATTAAATTAAATTATTTGAATTACAAATATAATTTTTCTGAACTTAAATTTATTTATTTTATTTTTATTACGTTAAAATATTTTGAATTTGATATTTTGAACTTCAATTAATACCTTTTGAATTTCAAATGGATTTTTGAATTTCAATAAAACTTTCTTAATTTAAACTGTAGTTTTCTGATTTTAATAGAGTTTATTTGAAATTCAATTAATTTTTTCGAGTTACTGTTGACAATTTTTTTGATAATTTCCAAAATTCGTTATTAAACTGTGAAATGCGATCCATGTTGAAGTGTATATAAGATTCGGACTGACCGCACTTAAGGTAATTTTTGCTTCTTATATAGAAATAATTCGTACTACTATTTTTATAAAGTTCTATTATGAGATATTATTATTATACATACATTAACACATAAACGATTTTATTGCAGTGAATTAAACAAGTTGTCAAAAAACTGAAATACCATAACAAACCAAATTCCAAATATTATGTTTAAACAAAACAATATATAGAAAACAAAGAAAATATAAACAAACCATACATACAAAGCATAAAAAATTATTCAAATTAATATGTAAGTACATAAATAAATAAAAAAAAAATTTAATTGAAACCAAACCCAGAAAAAAAATAAAATAAAATAAATAATTAAAACAAATAAATAAAGAAAATAAAATTATAATTCTTACCATCATTACTCAGGGCATTCGAAGACGATTGCAATTGTTGGGTCATACTATCGATGCCGAGTTTGCGCATACCGTCTTTGATTTCTTCCAAATCACTTTCCGTGGTCGTTTGGAAAGCGTCGGAAACAAATTCCGATTCGGAGGTCGATTCTAAACGTTTAGCCTTTTGTGGCTCTTGGGTTGTGGACAACGAATTGTCAGTCAACGATTTTGAGGAGCCATCATTTTCGGATGATGATGTTTGAGATTTGTCAGATTTCGTTTTAGATTTATCAGAAACTGAAGTGGTTTCTTTTGATTTCGAAACTTTAGTTTTTTTTTTTCAATTTTTAGACAATTTTTTTTCAGTATTTCAGGTTGTTGTTTGTAGTGTTGTTGTAGTGTTGGAAGTCGTGTATTTTGATTTCATTTCATTTATTTCCATACAAACCAAAAGTCAAATAAATAAAGAAATGAAATAATAAACACAGGAGAGATAACCAAATAAAATATGAAAATAAAAAAAAACGAAAAAGAAAACGGAAATTAAATATTATTAAATAAATAAATATAAACTTAAAAAATAAATTGTGCATAGTTTTATTCTTTAGGAATTTAGTTAAAAGAAAGTAACCAAAACAAATGAAAACTAGAAATTTTAGCTGACCAGGTAATACAGAAAATTCGAAACTAAAGGGGAAAATGATTAAAAAAGGAGAGAAACTAAAAAAATTGATAGAGAGCATTTGGTTACGAAAACGTTAACGCATATCTTTCTTTTTTGTTTGTTTTTTTTGCTCACAAATCAGTGTTATTTCAGAGAGAGAGAGAGTTTAAGATAAATTAGTTGGAGTTTGAGAGAAAAACTTAGACAGACAGTTACAGAGAGCGACAGAGAGATAGAGAGAAATAGTTTTAAAAAGAGCGTGTGTGTGCTTTAACTGAATTTTACAGTGCGCTCGCGTAAGTTAATGTAATATATATTACGTATATATAGATGAAACCAAAAAGCCAAAGAGTATTTTTAAATTATAAGAGTGTTACAACAAAATTGTCATTGGTCGGACCAATGAGTTCGAGAGAGAGAGAAATAACAAACTAAAACACAAAAGAGTAAAACTATAAGCTTTTGAGTAGTACTGTGACAAAAATGTTTTCGAGATTTTGTTAAGTTTGAAAGTGTGTGAAGAGAGAGAGATTGTGATATTTGAAATTTGAGAGGGTGTGTTTTTATTTTATTTTAATATAATATATGTATGTATAGAGAGAGATAAAAACGTTATCAGGTTTTGGTTTTTTTGAATTTGAATTTAAACTTGATTGATTAGCTGCAGTTAAATAGCAATTGAATATGTTGGAAATTAAAAGCTTAGAACAGATTAAAATAATAATAACAAAAAGATATATTCTTTAAAATTATAAAACAAAACAAAATATTTTAAAAAAGGGAAGAAAATAAAAGAAATTCCTCAGAATAAAAGGGAAATCAAATGTAGATTTACTGTATTATTAGTAATCAAATATAAATCCGATACTAATACCTAATAGAAGTATGTTATATACATACATTCTCGTATACATTACTATGAGTTCATGGTTAATTAAGAAGTGATAAAAAAAATCTCAAAGTAAATTTGATTATGTTAAAATAAGTCGTAAATGTGACTTACAAGTTTGTTGAAGTTTTTTCATATTAGGTTATGTTAAAAATGATTAAATGCAGATTGGAACTATAATGGGGAAGACGAAGAAATAAATTCCAAAAAATCTATTCTAAAAAAAAATACTTAATTTTAAATATTTCCATCTTTAAAATAAGGGCAATTCATACTTTGGAATACTAAAATGTAGTAAACCTTTAGGATTATATTAATTTTAAGTACGATATGTCCTTATTTCAAAGCTTAGGAAGTCCTTGGGGAAAATCTTCAAAATTAGTTAAATTCACAAATCTATCAAAAAATCCAAATTGAATTTCAAAAAATATTTGATATTCAAAACAAGTCTACCGAAATCAAAAAAAATCCGTCAAATGGAATGCTTTGAATTTTAAATGGATATTTTTTAAATTTCAATTGATTTATTCTGATTTATTCATGTATTTTAAATTTAAATTGATGTATGTTGACTTTCAAAAATTTTAATTCAAAGACTCAATTTAAATGCAAAAAAGGTTTATTCTGATTTATTCATGTATTTTAAATTTAAATTGATGTATGTTGACTTTCAAAAATTTTAATTCAAAGACTCAATTGAAATGCAAAAAAGGGTAGTAATAGTTAATAATAAGGAAATTATATTAGTTTTAAGTATGAAATGGCTTTGTTTCAAGGATTAGGAAATTCATAGGAGAAAAATCTTTAAAGTGAAGTAAATTCACAATTTTATCTGTTCTAAAAAAACTACTTAATTTTAAAGATTTTTTCCAAAGTTGTGGTAATCTTTAAAATAAGGACAATTCATACTTTGGAATAGGAAAATCTTTTAAATAAGATTTTATTATTAAATAATTAAATTTTATTTATTTTATTATTATTAACTAAATAATCTTAATTGTAAGTAACGGGTTTTCCAATAGGGATGATATGATTTTGAAGTGACGTTTCGGCCTTTTGTAATATTTCATGATCTGTCATTTGTTTTTCATTGTATTCAGTAGTGTTTACAATTACATTATGGAGATATATACGCAAGAACAACGTTTACAAATTATTCAGTTTTATTATCAAAATAATCGTTCTCCAATTGCAACTTTTCGTGCGCTAAGTAATTTTTTAAAATCCAAAAAAACACTTTCCACTCGACCTACGAACTTGACACCCATGAGCAATATTTTAGCTCTCGTCAAGAGCTATCTTTTTGCCATTGACCGACTGTGACTAGGTGCCACACAGCAAATGAAACAATTGAAATGTTGCGAGAAAAGTTTGGAGATTCGATTATTTCAAGAAATTGTGATATATAACACCATTAGACTATTTCTTGTGGGGTTATTGGAACTCATTAGACTTTCGAAATAAAACAGACTCTCTTCAAGCTTTACAAGTCAATATTGAACGTGTCATTCATGACAGACGACTTGATTTACTGGAAAAATTGCTCGAAAATTGGGTTCATCGAATTCGTTCCTGCAGAAGAAGTCGTGGAGGCCATTGGAATGACGTTTTATTTAGAACTTAATTGTATCGATTGCACTTCACATTAAAAAAACTTTTGAATTTCCTTAACAATAAGTGTGTGTTTTTTTTTCAAAGAAATCATATCACTCTTATTGGAAAATCCTTTATAAATGTCTTTGTTTCAAGATTAGGACTTCTTTGGAGAAAATATTTTAAATTACACTGAAAAAAAAATTGTCATAAAATTAATGAAATGCTCCAAAGACGTCCTTAGTATTCAGAATAAGTACATTTTGTACTTAAAAAAGAAAAATTAAAATTAAGTAAATTACTTAATATTATTGAAATTATCTATATTTTAAGTACAAAATGTACTTATTTTAAAAACTAATGAGCCATTCTTTAATTTTATGACATGTTTTTTTTTCAGTGTAATTAAAGTATTTTTCATTGTATAGAATAGGTGCTACACCATTTTACACAATTTAATTCCAAAGACCTTTTTAAAAAATATTAATTGTAATTCCAAATTTTTTATATTCAAAATAAATTAATTAATATTCAAATAAATCAAATGAAAAGAAAAATCTACTTACTATTAAATAAATTATCTTAATTTTAAGTATAAATGTCTTTGTTTCAAGATTAGGACTTTTTGGAGAAAACATTTTAAAATTAAGTAAAGTTTTTTACATTAAAAAAAAGTGGGTACTAACCATTTTCAACCGTAATTCGAAAAAAAAAATTCAGACTCATTTTTAAAAAAACATTAATTGAAATTCGCAATTTTTTTATATTCAAAATGAATCAATTGGTATTCAAATAAATTAATTGAAATTCAAAACATGTTAATTGCAATTCAAGGAATTCTATTTAAAATTCAAAGACTTATATTTGATATTTTTAAAATATTCCTTTGAAATTCAAAAGTGAGTAGAATGCTTATTTTGGATTTCAATTGGAATTTTTTTAATTCCAATTGATTTGTTTTGAATTTTAATTTACGTATTTCGGTTTTCAGTTGATGTCGTCGGAAAATCAATTGACTTATTTGGAAATAATTGAATTTCAGTTGATCCTTTTTAAATTAAAGGAGATTTTTTGAATTTTGAAATTTAAAACTGCTTTTTGATATTCAATATACGTCAATTTAAAATACATGATTTGAAATTCAAAATAAATCAATAGAATTAAAAAAATAGATTTAAAATTCAAAATAAATCTTTTAAATTTCAAATGGAGTATTATTAATTCTAAAAGGATTTTTTTTCTACTGACTTATTTTGAATATCAACTCATACAGTTGAAATTTAAATTGATGTATTTTGAATTTCAAATAGCATTTTTTAATTTCAAAATTCTAAAAATCTCTTTCGATTTCAAAAGAATCAACTGAAATTCAAAAATTTCCAAATAAGTCAATTGATAATCGAAATACGTAAATTGAAATTCAAAATAAATCGATTGAAATTCAAACAGTTCCAATTGAAATTCATAACAAACATTCGAATCGTGTTGAATTTCAAATAGAATTCCTTAAGTTCCAATTAACATGTTTTGAATTTTAATTGATTTATTTGAATACCAATTTATTTATTTGAATTTAAAAAATTTATTAATTTTTATTAATGTTTTTTTAAAAGTGAGTCTTTCAATTTAGAACGGTTTTTCGAAATACAAAGTGTGAATTGTCCTTATTTTAAAGACTAGGACGAATTTTTGGAATTTCAATTGATTTATTTAAATACCAATTTATTTATTTGAATATACAAAATCTACGAATTTCAATTAATGTTTTTTTAAATTTAGTCTTTCAATTTGGATAAGTTTTTCGAATTACAAAGTATGAATTGTACTTATTTTAAGGACTAGGACGAACAATCTCAATTGAAATACAAAGACTATTTTCGATTTATTCAAACAATTCCAAATGAAATTCCAAAAATCCTATTGATATTCAAAAAAAATCCATTTGAAGTTCAAAACAAGTCAATTGAAATTCAAAATTCTGTTTGACATTCAAAACAAGTCAATAAAAAAATCATTTGAATTTGAATTGATGTATTTTGAAATTAAATTCATGAATTTTTAACTTAAATTGTTTTATTTTGAATATTAAATAGCATTTTTAAATTTCAATTCACAACGTTTTTAACTGTAATTCGAAAAATATCATATAAAATTCAAAGACACAATTTAGAATTATAAAAAACCATTTGAAATTGTCAAATTTTATTTGAAATTCAAAATAAATCAATTGATTTAAAAAAAAATCTATTGAATTTTAAAACATGTAAATTGAAATTCAAACAAGTCAATGAAATTCAAAAAAATCAAATTGAAATTCAAGCAATTCAATTTTATAAAATTAGTAAACATTTATGAGAAGTACTGATACAGTAGGATGACTTTATTCAATTTCTCAATAAACCCAAAATTCTTGATAACCTTCTATAGAGGAATTTCTTTTGTTTTAAAAACATAAAAATTAAACATATTTACAAAAGAAAAAATAAAACGATTTATAATCAACCGAAAAAGGTGAAATAATTTGACGAAGGGTATGAACCGAAAAAAAAAACAATAAATAAGAGGCTGAAGACTTTGTTTAGATTATCCAACCAAAAAAATCGTACAATGATGTAAAATATAAATACAAGAGGAAAAGTAAAAATGAAATAACAATTAACCGAAAATTTCAAAAAGAAATAAAAACCCAAAGTTTTCAGAGGTAATATAGATAGAGTAGAGTAGAGAGACGAAAGACGAAACTATAGAGAGAGAATAAGAACTAATTAGAACTCACCATCTTCACCACTTGAGGCTTGTGCAACACCATCTTCACCCAGAGTACCCAATTCAGCGGCCTGGATGATAAGCGAGACGCGGTAGAAATAATTCCTCCAGAAGTTTTCCTCAGTAATGCTAAAGGTTTGAAAGAAAAAGAAAACATATTTTAAATCTTTTATTAAAAAAAGGAAAAATAGCTCATTTACTTCAAGTGCGCCAAAAAATTCAAAATTGGAAATTTTTGAGATTAACTGAATACCTAAACGTAATTAAACTAATCTCTTCGGCCTTTAGTTTATGAGGAACACATTGAAAATGCAATAACGTTAATAAAATAATCCTGCAGAAATTTGACCAGTTGAAAACCAAACACTTTATGGGACCCTCAAGGGTTAGATAGGTTAGATAACCGGTAACTTTAACATGGCGTTTTCATTGGATACGGTGAACTACTCCAGTAGAACAGTTAGTAGTGAATACGTAATGTTTCTTTAACATCAATTTTAGGATCACATGATAAGCCCCATTAATTTTTTTAATAAGAATCGTTCAGCTTTTCCGTTCAGAACTCTTCCTTGCGAAAGGTGAACAACTAATAAACAGATCCTGCTTTAACCCGCCCTGAGAATTCTGCCGATTCCCATTTCTTACAGCGAACATTTTAATGTTCGCTACGGGACTATAGCATTAAAAATTATTATAAACCGGCCTTCTACTTCGAACTATATACCCAACTGGTCCTCCACTAATGAATAGAAAACCCAACTGGTCGTCAATTAAGGAGTATGTAAGTATAACCCAACTACTCTTCTAAGATGTAGATAACAAAACTAGTCGTACCAACTGGAACTCTGTTAATGAAGAGGTGGTAAGTAGTATATAACCAAAATGATCATCTTCTCATATACTAAGGAGTATATAAGCCAGCTATTCGTCAACTTTGGATCAGATAATCCAAATTGTCCTCTACTAAGGAGTAGATAACATAATTGCTTGCCTATTAAGGAGTAGATAACCCTGGATAACCTGGTCATATTCTTTTGAATGGAAAACCCAACTAAACGTACAGTAAGGAATATATAACCCAACTGGACCTCTACTAATGAACAGATCAACTGATAATTTACAAAGGAACGGTTAGCCCAACTGATGTTATACTAAGGAAAATATAACCGAAGGTGTCGTAGCAACTGGGCCTCTACTAATGAAGAGATGCCTACTTAGGAGTAGATAACCCAACTGATCATCTACTAAAGAATAGATAATCCAACTGATCATCTACTAAGGAGTAGATAATCCATATTGTCATCGACTAGGGAAAGGATAAATCAACTGATCATCTACTAAGGAATGGTTAGCCCAACTGATGTTATACTAAGAAGTACATAACCGAAGGTGTCGTAGCAACTGGGCCTCTACTAATGAAGAGATGCCTACTAAGGAGGAGATAAACCAACTGATCATCTAAGATGTAGATAACCCGCTACTAGAGAGTAGATAAACCAAGTGGTTGCCTACTAAGTACTACACAAACTAAACCCAGTGGAAGAACCTACAAAGCTGCCATAACAGAGTGCATTCAAATGTCCCCACAAGAACATCTACATGAGGCAACGAAGAAGCTTAAGGCTTAGGAAAACTGTTCAATGTTCAGGAAGCAATTGGTCCTGGGATTTAATCGGAGGAAACATCCGAAACACCACCTCACGGAACGTAATCCTGGCTTAACTGCGATCAGGATGGAGTAGTCGTTTGTACTCTTACTGGTCCAGAATCATTGAGTCAATTCGCAACTCGTGTGCTGCTTGTGTTCCAATGCGCTACACACCCAATTCAGCTATAACCATGATCTCTTTGGACCCACCCGATCGATTTTGCTCGATTGCTGGACCTAGATACTGGCGAGTTGGAGGAACTGAGCCTATGGATATGAAGTTAAGGAAGAATTTACTAATTTGACGATGCCAACACGCTTTAGTGAGTGCGACCCGCGTATTCCTGGCTCAACTGCGAACAGGGTGGAGTAGTCGTTTGAACTCTTACTGGTCCATAATCATCGACTCAATCCGTGTCCTGCTTGTGGAAATAGTTCCCATGACGATGGTCATCTGTTCCAATGGGCTGCACACGCGATTTAGCTATAACCAAGATCCCTGTGAAACCAGCCATTCGATGCTGTTTAATGTATGCTTCTAGATACTGCATGGTCAGAGGAATAGAGCCAATAGAAATAAAGTAGACAAATAAGTTACTAATTTGACGATTACATATGTGTCTATCATTGCGGGTCCCGCTGCTAACACAACTACAACAATGGTGAACTTACTCTACGGAGTTCGCACAAAAAAAAAAACAATCTACAATTTTTAACTGAACGAGAGGATATTCGCAGGTACTCGACTCTCTTTAAATCCAATTCGGCGTGCGATTCAGTTAAACTCTGCGGTGTTACCTATTCTGCTTGTATAGCTCCATAAAAACTACTGTTAAAATAGTTCGACCACGATTTGATTGCTATTTAACAACTGTCCACAATTTACCAATACCGAAACATTAATTGCATTGATTAAGTTATCTGCTGGAAACTTTGGTCGTATCTTGGGTATTCCAGACGGGATTTTCGGGACTTTCTTCTTATCTACCAGTACAGTTGAAATTATTCACCCTTCTCGCTCACGTTTGGAAATCACACTTTCAGACAGACATATCATCAAGGTTTCTTTGTCGGTTCTGCCGCCGAGCGATTTGAAGACCATGTTCTTACTTTTCATACTATCCTGGGATAGTTTGTGATCGGAATTTCTTCCTCAGTATTCTTCTTCAGATGCCAGCTGAATGTTGTTTGTTTTTGTCGTAGCAGCTTGGAGACGCTGAGTTGATAATTCTTAACTCTATTTCTATAACAGACTTCGTTCCGGCATAAATCCGATTATAGCGGGAACCTTCTGTTGTTTCCATCCACTCAATGTTGTCCGGTTGTAAACTAACATTCGTCTGTTAATTTCAGGGAATGGATGTTATTTGAGAGTTGCCGTTTCAAATCTTTACTAAAAGCGCAGAATTTCTGTTAATAGTCGTCATGGTGTTATTTATGTTTTTAGCTTCCCTGTTGACTTGGGTGTTGTAGTGATAGTGCGCCCGGTGAGTTATTTTTAGCTGCAGAAACTCGAATTATGATGAAAACATGAAATGTTGATGTTAAATTTTTCCGTTGCCCTGGCTGGGAGTTGAACCCAGCACCTTTGGGATCCAAGTCTAATGCACTAACCACTAAGCTACCGAAGTTCACCTGAAAGTTGGTTGTAACAGCTGCCGCGGCTTCGTCGGCATGAGCATTGTTCTAAGCAGTTTAGTACGTTCTCTGATCTGGAGGGTATATTTTTTCACAGCTGAACCTAGTGAAGATATTTACTTTGATAGCATCCTACTTTGACAGCATACAATTATATCTCCCCACAGGAATAATCTTATCGTGATGATACTTCTAGGATGACATAAGGAGCCAAGCAGTCGTTGTTCTTATTCTTTCAGCTCTGCATGTTGCTGCACTACGTCTAGCTTGGTACGCTGTCTGATCTATCTTTTTTTACAATTGAACCTCGTGAAGAAGAGGAGGCAGGTCTGTAACTGCCTACACTGCATTTGGTGTCCACAATGGCGGAGAGGTCTATCGCTTTGTAAGATGTCAACAAGGTTTCTTTTTCGGTTTTGATCTGGTTCCTACTTTTCATTCTATCACAGATTTCTTTGTCGGTTCTCCCGCCGAGCGACATGAGAATCTTCTGCTACTTCTCTTTCTATCGCAGATTGCGGTGGCATTTGTAGAATATCTAAAAAGGCTGTCAAATGTAACGCCTAGGATCTATATGTAGTTCGTGATATGCAAGTTATACCGATTTTAAGGTATGGTAAATGTTGACCAACAAAATTGTGATCACAACATTTCGTCCTTTTCACTCTTTGACGCTTAATTGACGGTAGTTCGTGGTCAGAATTGGTATGTTCAGAGGCAGCCGCACTTCTGCTGTCCATGTGGCCGATGATTTGGTTGGTGGAAACTGTCTATTCAGGTTCGGGAAGAGAAGTTATACCCATTTTAGGGTATGGAAAGGAAATTCAAAATGTTGACCAACAAAATTGTGATCACAAAATTTCGTCCTTTTCACTCTAGGACTCTTATTTAAGGAGTTATACCCATTTTAAGTTCTGACAAGGAGTTTTCGTCGCAACTGGCGAGAGGACATCGGTCTGTAAAATTTTTCTTTTCTTGAATTTTGGACAGGTTTCAGACCTGGGGACTTTCGATCTTTAGGTGTTATTATACCCTCACTTTAGTGTGACGAGGGTATATATCATTTGCTACGAAAAAAAGTGTAACACATCGAAGGAGTGATCTAAGACCCTAAGTATGTTCGGCGGAAATCCGTTTTGGGTCATTTTAAGTCGAATGAGCAATGTCCGTCCTACTTCTGTTGGTCGGTTGGGATCAAGATTCTGAGTCCCTTTGTCTGTATGTCTGTCTGTCTGCTGGCTGGTGCGCACGATAACTCTCGAAAGGAGTAACCGATTGACTTCAACTTTGGTACGTGGTAATATTTTTTCTCTATCTCCGGCTAAGTTCGAAGATGGGCCATATTGGTCCACTCCTTCTAGTACCTTCCCCACAAATGGTTAAAATTTTGTGAAATAATGATTTTTAATAACTGATATACTACTTTTTCGAATCTTCTGAAATTCCACACTAATATTAGTTTATTAGTCGCTATCAACTCGAGAAAAATGGGCGAAGTTGCCAAGCCCCTTTTGGTACCTCCCACACAAATGGACCATTTTGCACTAAAACTTAACAGCTAATAACTCTAATACCAGTGCATAAAAATACTAGAAATTTTGCACATTGTAACGCTTTTGAAGTACCTATAGCCCTGTGAAAAATGGGCGTTATCACCACGCCCCTTTTTTGTACCTCCCACACAAAATGGCCAAATCATACCCAATTTTATTATCTCATAATGTTAATATACCAGTGCACATAAACGCCTATAATTCGGCAAAGTGCAATGTATTTAAAGTATCTACTGTTCAGGGAAAAATAGATGTATTTGTTAAACACCTTCTGGTACCTTCCATGCAAATTGACAGAATAATTCGTGTAATATTCCATATAACATTACTCACAAAGTGAGGGTATACTTTAGTCGGTTTACCTGACTGAAACTTTCTTAATTGTTTTTGTGCGTTTTTTAGTTTGATTGAAGTTAGGTTTTACAAACAATTCAAATTTTAAGAGGCGTAAATGAAGTAAATGAGCGATATGTATGTACTTACATTTTGGGTACCAATTCAAAACGCATTGTTTCCAGATTCTTGTCCTCTTCCATGATGGCATTGGCGGTAGGATAGGCGGTATCATAGTTGAACTCAAAATCAATACCGGCCGGTGGTGCGCGTACAAAGTTACGTCTATCCTGCGATAGACCCATGATTTCTTCCTTGATTTTAGCCTCATTGGCCAAGCCCACCCAGGGAGCAACAGCCTGACCATTACCGCCAGCCTGACCCTTGATAAAGGATTCCTGTTCTTTGTTAAATGATTCCATAATGGGCTTTAAAGTGTGGCGAGGGGAAGGGGAGCAAATTACAATGTTATTATTAAAAAACGATTTTAAATATAGAAGTTTCTTGAAAAATGTTCCCCAAAAATACTTACATTCTTCTTGACACTTTCTTTGATCTTTGAGCCGGCCTCAGTGAAGGCCGAAGACAAAAATGAGCCAAAATGTTTGGCCTGTTGTGTTACTTTTGTAGTAACTGGTGTTGTAATGGATATATTTATATTGATTGGGATTGAGAAGAATTTTGGAAAAATATAAAGAAAACATTATTGGATTAATAGGTTCAAAATTTAGGAAGTATTAAATTTAAACTACTTAATAACAATGAGGGTTATCGAGATTGATTCATTGATTTTTTATAGAACAAGATTTAGAAAAAATGTTTAAGATTTTGAAACTACTACTTGCACTGAGAAAAAATTATCCACATTTTAAAGATTTTGCACCAAAAATGTACCAATCTTTAAAATAAGCCCAATTTGTTTAATATTAGAAATTCATTTTATTATGAAATGTTTTAATTTTATAGATTAGAACAGCTTTGGCGAGAATTGTTTAAAATTAAGATCATATTTTTTCTCCGTGTGGGTTGAAAGGTTGAACGGGGTGGTAAAGTGCTATAACCGGTGATTTTGGGGGGGAGGGCTCTATGGAGTTGGGTTTATGTTATTTGGTATGACATGTTATGAGTGCTATGGCATTATTAGTATTAGTTTGTTAGTAAGTAACCTGTCACTTGTTTCTTGGTTTAATAATTTCGCTTTAGTTTTATTTTTCTCGAGTTAACCTTTCAATGTTTCTTTTTCTTTCTTTCTTCAGCAAAAATTATTTAAATTTTTGTTAGTTTTGTTAATTGAATAATTTCGTTTTTTTTTAGAAAATGTTACCAATTTTTCTGTTTGTTTTGGAATTGTGACACGTACTTTTTACATCATCGCCCTTACCCTGTCCAATTTGACCCTCTTCGCCCAGTTGAGCCTCATCACCAGATGCTGCCAAAGAATCAGCTCCTTCTGTGGCACTGTAAGAAATAACGGGGGTGGGCGGAAAAGAGCACAAAAATGGGAAGAAAAGAAAAATACCAAAAATTAGTTATATATAAAAGTTGAAGTTATTTCAAGTACGTAATTAAAGCGAAATTTTGGAAAACGTAATAGAAAATCTAATTAACAACAATTCACGAATAACATGCAAATTAATAAGAAAAAACAAAGAGCAAATTAGTTTAAAAAAATCGAAAAAAGTTGTTTAGAGAAAAACATGCCAAACATGCAAGTTATTTGGAAAAATGTTTAGGTTCTTAGATATGATTTTTTTAAAGGTTTACAAAAAACAGTCCTTAAAAAGTTAAAAGGGCGTTAGGTTAGGCCAGCTCGAATTTTTTATAGCCTCCGAAATGGTCCATATTCCACAGTATATTAACAATAATTGAAAATTATATAATTTTGAATTATATAAAAATAGAATAAGTGAGAAGTTTTTTAGGGAAGCTACGATATATGGAAACATGAGCCAACAGAAACAATTTTATTGTAGAATGGATGTGGGCAAAATAATTGTGTTGGCATTTATTGCTTCATCTAGTAAAATTTTGCTGAAATAAAATTCAAACTGGAATATATCAGATCAATAAATGGGAATTAGAGCAAATAAGAGCTTTCTATAACATCGTGATAACAAGTCGGGTGGGTCCTTTATGTGAGTACTATATCAAAACATGCGATTTTTCGTCAAACATATCTTGGTACAATTGAACGCAAACACCCAAATTTAATCATAATCAGTGAAAGTTTGCAGCTTCTATGGTACCGGGTTTTCCAATAGGGATGATATGATTTTGAAGTGGCGTTTCGGCCATTTGTTATATGTCATGATCTGTCATTTGCGCTTTCCGCAACTTTCCGTGCGCTAATTCATTTTTTTTAAATCAAAAAAAAAAAACACTTTCCAGTCGGCCTACGACCTAGCTCTCGTTAAGAGCTATCTTTTTGCCATTGGCCGATTCCCGATCCGACGTACCGTTAAGGAGCTAGAGCAAAAATAAACTTTCCGTTCACATTTGAAAATGATGCTAAGTCCATTTTTTTAAAATAAAAAAAAATATACTTTCCAGTCGACCTACGACCTTGACACTCATGAGCAATATTTTAGCTCTCGTTAAGAGCTATATTTATACGTGCCACACAGCAAATGAAACAATTGAATTGTTGCGAGAAAAGTTTGGAGATTCGATTATTTCAAGAAATTGTGATATTGAATGGCCACAAAGAAGTTGTGATTTAACACCATTACCTATTCTTGTGGGGTTATTTGAAGTCATTGGTCTTTCAAAATAAACCGGACTCTCTTCAAGCTTTACAAGTCAATATTGAACGTGTCATTCATGACATACGACTTGATTTAGTGGAAAAAGTGCTCCAAAATTGGGTTCATCGAAATTGTTCCTGCAGAAGAAGTGGTGGAGGCCATTTGAATGACGTTTTATTTAGAACTTAATTGTATCGATTGTACTTCACATTAAATATTTCTTTGCGAATTTCCTTTACAATAAGTGTGTTTTTTTTTTCAAAGAAATCATATCACTCTTATTGGAAAACCCAATATTAAGAAGTCATGTTGGGAGAGTCTTTCGTATGTGGACTATAAGAGAACGTAAACCAAGGATGTCATTTTTTGTGGGGATGTTTCTAGTCAAAATTAATCACCGACTTGGCAGTGGAAAATTGAAAGTACTTATTATAGCTTCACTGACACAAATCGGAAGGGAACTTTATGTTGGGCCTATATCAAAAAATGAAACAATGAAGACTATTGTTATTTTCAGTGGTTCTGGTTGTAATTAAATGCAAACTACCCAATTTCAGTTCGATCAGTGGGAATTTATGGCGTTAAGAAGTCAGCTTTATATGAGCGACAGGAAGTTGGGCCCCAGGAAAATGTATACCCATATTGAAAATTAAGATGAACCCGAAGAATGGAGCCTATTTTCGTTGCAAAATGTATTAGGAAATTAAGCCCTAATCAAGAATACTGGAAATGAAAATACATTCCAAAAAGCCAAAGGTTGTTCGCTTTGTAAAATGGATAATAATATGCCACTCCGAACTCATTGTGGACCTTCGGCCGAATGTTTAAGATTTTCTTCTATGGACAGGATCCAACGTTGCCTACCCGGACTAAAGCTTTCATGCGTTGGTGCTACCGTCTCTAAATCCATATATGAAAATGGGCCTCAAAAAGCAGTCAAAATATGAAATTACTTCCAAAAAAGTTGTTGTATATTGATATTTCTAGGTGTTAAAAACTGAGTTACAAAATTGGGGTCTAAAAAGAAGGAATATATATTTAAGGGCGGAGCAATTTTTTAAACTAAATTAAATTCCGAACTTTAACCCTACGAACGTTTGGTAGCTAATTGAAGAAGTTAGTCACTTCAGGGACAATTTAAATGTAGAAATCTTCAGAAAACATATTCCATGTTCGAAAACGAAACGAAAAAAGATAATTAAATACATATTTTTCTTGAGGTACCGGTAGCTCTTTTTCCAATTCTTAACCAAGTAAAAAAAGCTATCAAGATCATTGATGTTTTAAAATTAATAGTAAAGTAGCTATTAATTGCAAACTAACCCGTATTTAGACATATCTCTTTATTAGGATAGGTCGAATTTTAGGGGCCGAAAAAAAGCACTAAGGCGCATCGCTTGTTCTATGAGTCATTTCAAGAATCTTTGCCGAAGAAAAAAATGAATTTCGAGCCCCCACGATCTTCAAAATTGGAATTTTTTCCAAAATATTCAAGAATAGAGAAAAAATGAACAAAGGCGCATCGCGATTCTTGTTCTATGGGTCATTCCAAGAAACTTTGCCGAAGAAACCACAGCTCAAAAATTAATTTCGAGCACTTGGATCTTGACAATATGTATTTTTCTAAAATTTTCAAGAATTGAGAAAAATGTACAAAGGCTCATCACGATTATTGTTCTGTGGGCTCAAAATAGGTATAAAATATATGAAACAGGTATTAAAAATACCTATTTTGAAAGATTCGGGGGGCACGAAATTCATTTTGAGCTATGGTTTCTTCGGCAATGGTTCTTAAAATATAGTGCTTGGAAAAGTCAAATCCGAGGTGACTTTAAGTGGGTGGGGCTATATTAAAACATAGACCGATATGGACCATTTAAGGCTCTGTCATTAAGCTTCAGACCATTCAACTTAAATAAAACAAAGTGTGTGTTAGAGATCATCGAAATTGATTCGTTTCGTTCGATGCCATTATAAAGGGTGGCCATCTCAAGTGGATGTGATTTGTACTAGTCACGGAAATCGTGCGATCTGACCCCGTTATACTTTTTCTTGTGGGGTTTTCTTAAGCTTATGGTCTACAGCTCTATGCGAATAAGCCACAAACCACAGCGGCCCTTAAAGCCAACACAAATTCGGTCAAATTCGGCATGATTTATCCGACTCTACGGCGGATACATATAAAGGGTGGTTAAATTGTAAGGGCCGATGTTGAATGTGAACCACACCTAAACGTCATGTTTTTTTCTGCATTTCATTTGACATTTCTCAATTGTAGACTAACTCAATTTGAACCATGGAAATTTACACAATCGAGCAACGCGTTAAAGTTTTTTAAGCCTTTTACGAAAATGGGCATTCAAATCAAAATGCATTTCGTGCACTTTTTTGATCAGCATAATCGACCAAATGTGTCCACAATTCAGCAAACCGGGTCTGTAGGAGATGTTAAAGCCAGCCCATACGTTTGGTACAGCGTATGGGCTGGCGACGTCATCGGGCCATACTTCTTCAAAATGAGGCCGGTCAGGCAGTTACTGTGAATGGTGTACGCTATCGTGAGATGATATCGAACTTTTCATGGCCCGAATTGGAAGATATGGATGTGGACAATATGTGGATTCAACAGGACGGTGCCACTTGCCACACAGCCAACGAAACAATGGCTCTTTTGCGCAACAAATTCAATGGCCGTGTTATCTCACGTCGTGGCGATCAAGATCATGTGATTTGACACCGTTGGACTTCTTTCTTTGGGGTTATTTGAAAGAAAAGATGTACGTCGATAAGCCAGCAACAATTCAAGAGCTAAAGGATCTCATCCTTCGGATCTCATTCGTCACATTAACGGCATATAACCTCAATTATGCCTCAGCGTCATCGAAAATTTGAACCATCGGATGGAGGTGTGCCGCCGAAGTCGCGGCGGCCATTTGGCCGATATTTTGTTCCATACATAATTGAACCATACCAATATTATCACAATAAAAAGAAATGACAATAATTTCCTAAATAATTTGTGTTTCATTCAAAATCAACATCGGCTCTTAAAATTTAACCACCCTTTATTTATGGGGGCTATCTCTAAATCTGAACCGATTTTGACCAATTTCAATAGGGATCGTCCTTGGGCCAAAAAAGAGCACGGTGCTAAATTACATCACAATCGGGCCATAAATACAACCTGCACTTTGATCACAAGATAACATAGACAGACAGACGGACATGGCTAAATCGACTCAAAAAGTGAATCTATGTCGATCGGTATAATAAACTATGGCTCTATTTCTTCTCTTTTTGTGCGTTACAAAAAAATTCACAAAGTCATAATACCCTGTAGGGTATAAATATAGCTTCCGGGGCATGGAAAAGTTAAATAGTGGGAAACCTTTATAGTTGAGGCTATATAAAAACTTGAACCTATACTATATGGCCCCTTTTACTATAGGGGTCATCCCTAGGCCAAAAAAGCCTCAGCGCCCGGGAAATGCATCCTTCAGCATATCGGTTGTGGCACGTGCAGTGTGTGCCGTTGCACCGTCCTGTTAGAACCACATGTTTTCCAATCCCAATTCATCAGGTTGCGGCAAAAAGAACTCGTTGATCATTGCTCTGTAGCGCTCACCATTCACAGTAACCGTTTGGCCCGCGATGACTCCTCCTGGTCGGATGACTCCTCCAGCGAAAACAGCACACCATACAGTGACTTTGAGCGGGTGTAATGGCTCTTCGTGGGTTACACGCGGATTTTCAGTGCCCCAGAAGCGTAAATTTTGCTTATTTACGTACCCGCTAAGATGGAAATGGGCCTCATGACTCATGATTATTTTTGATGAAAAATCATCTTATTGGTGCCTCACGCTTTGAATCGTCAATAAAAAATCCATGTTTTATCCCTGGACCCTTTAAAATGCACACAAAAACATACAAGAGTATATTCACTATACAGTTTTCAAAGTTAAGTCCCTGTGTGGACATTACAATGACTAAAGATTTTAATCCTGCGTTTATATTCTGATACTTAACATTAGCTGAAACCGCAGTCATACAGACTTAATGTTAAAACCACAAAAGATGGAAAATAGTCCGTTCATCTGTCCTTCAGGGTTTGTTTTGTTGCTATTGTCTCTATAGCTGGTCCTTATGACAAATGATTTTTTAAACCTCATCATTAGATAACGTTTTTTTATTTGTATTTTCATTACGAACGGAAGTTCGTTCGCATAAAATATGATTTTTCTTAACTACCACAATCATAACCACCAAGATTACACCCCAGTAGTCACTGATACCCATAGAAGCCAATTCCTTTTGTTGTGTGAGTGTGTGGAATGATTTTGTTTTATTTCGCTTCTTTGTTGAAATACTGATTTTAATGTCTTTAATAAGCACAGCCATTTACACCCACCCACTCCCTGCTCCTGTGGTGTGCAGGATGCATGGATGAATGGTTGATTGTACAAATTATAATTTTTCTTCATAACCAGCAATAAAGTTTTATGCAGGGTATATTAGAGAGATTTCGTTGGAATTTCTTCCCTCTAGCCTTTTCAACGAAATGTTTCCAAATTGTATGTCAATTTTCCCCTGAAGATTTTCAACTCGCTGCTTTTTGTTTGAATATAAAAAAATAAAATATGGTTATATTAGTGTATAAGCACACACACATTTCCACGAGGGGTGGCTGAGAAGTATACTGACTGGGGAAAACGCAGGATGCTTTTGGAGAAGAATAAACATAATCCAACCTAGAATTTTATATGCTTCCATTTTGTTCTTAATGTAGCCATAACTCTAAATTTTGAGGCTGGATTTACTTTGCTTATAGCTTTATATATATCTAAAGCGAAATTTAAATCTTGAAATTCGCAAAAATATGTTTAAAAAAATCCTGAAATGGGGATGCTCCTTTTTTCTATATTTTTGTAGGGGTCGGCTTTCGAAGCGTTACATACTTTATGATGCTGTAGTAACCTAATTCTTTATGACAACGCACTTATTTTTTTACAATAGCTAGTCTGTTATGTTGTTTACAAGCCTACATAAGCACATCGCTTTCTCAGAGATTTTCAATAGCTTCGATACCATTTTATAGTAAAAACTCTCTAGCTCCTGAAATCAGCCATCAACATAAAAACCTCCACATCTTCATTGCTGGCAAATCTCAAAAAATAATCCGAGGGAGCTAAATCTGACAAAAAAAGATGCGTGCTGAAGTAATTCAAACTTTAATTCATTGATTTTGGCCATCGCAATATTGGATGTGTGAACTGGTGCATTGTCTTGATTGTGAGTAAACGCGGCATCCATCTTTCGCACAGCTTTCTCATCATCAAATTTTAAAGCTCCCAACCGATTAAATTTCTTGGGGCCCAGAGAACCCGTTTTTGAACCGATCATGCTAAAATTTAAGTATTTGTAATTTATATAGCATTTAATCGTCCCTAACGAAAATGAAGAATATCGGTTTATGTTCTGATATAAGCCCTATATGAAATTTACTCTATTTAACCTTTAATAATTCGTAGTAATAATGGTTAAATATAGCCCCTACATATTTCTGCGTGCATCTGTTAGCAAATAATGGTGGAGGGTATTACACAGTCGGCCCTGCCAAACTTTAGTCTTTCCTTACTGGTGTTTCTCAAGACAATGGGTTTTTGTGGTACACTTTTTGACATTTTATAGCCCTCGAATTCCGAAAAATTTTACAGCACTTGATAGCATGTACTCTGAATATGTGTCCAATCACAATTTCATAAATATTAGATAAATGTACTCGAATTTAAAGAACATAGCAGAACTATTTATATTAATTAATTTATAGGCTTTTTGTGGTACACATTTTTGGTTATTAATGCCGCTAAATTGAGGTAATTTTAATATTAATGAAAACATCTATAGTCCATGATGTGCAGAAGATTATTTTAAAAATAATAAACACTTATTTTCTTATGTGATGTGTTGTATCTCAGAAAAAATAAAGTACTCGTATATTTTTCATTCGACAATTTTCGTCTGAAAATAGTGACATTTATAAAATAATGGACTTCAAATATAAAGCAGACATATTCACTTTTTCATGAAGAGTCTAATGTCAATGACAATACTTCTTTCTTTTACGAAATATCATTTAAATGCTGCCAATAACATTTAAGGCCGTCTCATAGTCCCAACAAAAAATTTGGGGAGAGTTGTATATGCATAAACATTAGAATAGTATTCAAATAAATGTACATAAATTAAACTATTTTTAGATAATATATGTACATAACTACTATACATAGATACATATACATATACATAAAAATGTACATAAGTCAATAGTACAATGTAAGAACAAAAAAAAACTATTATTTCATGTTATGTACAATGAATATTTATGAAACCAATGAATGAAAAAAAAGAAAGAAAAAGGAAAATCGATGACACAATCAACAAAATGGTAAAAGAAATTTTTTCTATTTTCCCATAAGAGGGGGAGGAAATAAGACAACACTCGACTACTACTTTTAAGAAGGTTTTAACCTTTTGTTCAAAGGTCAAAGAAAACAAAAAGGAAAAAAACAACTATATATGAAAACGAATATGAATTCGAAAAAAGGATATTTTTCGGTGAAGACAATGGAGATGAGGATGAAAAGCAAGAAACGACGACGCAGCATTTGCAGGACACACTGACCGGTCGGTCACATGCAGTGAAATGTAGAACTGCATAATTGAGTTCAGTTGAGACCACTGATACGAGTACAAAGAAAGAGATAGGGAAGGATCTAAATAAAGTACACTTTCAAGGATAGTTCACGGTGAAATTCCTAGAAGCGGTTTGTGTGAACTCCCGCTTTTCATTTTGATTTTTTTGTCTTGAAGAAGGAAGAGTACAAGTACATTGACATTCTAAAAGAAAAAATTAAGAACAGCTAAAAAACAAAAAAAAAAAATGATAAAAAATCTACAACCGAATATCACATTAATTTTTGATTTTTTTTCGTTACGAAAAAGCTAATAAAAATATATTGACTACTTAAATACAACAAAATATGTGGGAGCGCTTAAGTTTCCCAGTTAATTTACGATCTATCCTTTTTTGGCGGAATATCGAAATACAATTTCTTCAGACTCAAAGTTGAAACAACTTGGAGATCAGATCCTTTTGGGAACATTTGTTTCTATAACTGGTATGGTTTTGGTTTGGTTTTGATGATGGGCCGCAACTATTTAATGATGGAATTTGATATTTTTTTCTAATAGGAATAGAAATATGTTATGTTTGATGTTTGTGGAAAATAATAATGGAAACAAGGAATTAAATAAATAAATAAAAATTATACAACAAATAAATAATTAAAGTGTTGAGTGATTAACGGTGGCTTCAAAGGAGCAACATAAGCTTATCACAACCACTATTCTGATCGTCCACTATAGAGTAGATGTCTATTCTGGATGAATGACTATTCTGGAATATGACCATCCCGGTCGTCTACTCTAAAGAAAATGGCCATACGACGACCAGTCTATTATAATGTAGATGATCATTGTGCCGTCTATTATAAACTAGATGAACATCCTGGTCGTCTATTATGAAAGAGATGACCATTGTGGTCGTCTATTATGAAAGAGATGACCATTGTGGTCGTCTATTATAAAGTCGATGACCATTTTGGTCAACTATTATAAAATAGATGACCGTTGTGGTCGTCTAGTATAAAGTAGATGACCACTGTGGTCACCTATTATAAAATAGATGATCATTGTGGTCGTCTATTAAAAAGAAGATGACCATTCTGGTCGTATATTATAAAGTAGATACCATTCTGGTCGTATATTATAAAGTAGATACCATTCTGGTCGTCTATTATAATATAGATTACCACTGTGGTCATCTATTGTAATGTAGATGACCATTATGGTCGTCTATTGTATTGTAGATGACCATTATGGTCGTCTATTGTAATGTAGATGACCATTATGGTCGTCTATTGTAATGTAGATGACCATTATGGTTGTCTATTATCAAATAGATAATAATTGTGGTCGTCTATTATAAAGTAGATGACCATTGTGGTCGTCTATTATAACCTAGATGACCATTGTGGTCGTCTAGTGTAATGTAGATGACCATTATGGTCGTCTATTGTAATGTCGATGACCATTATGGTCGTCTATTGTAATGTAGAAGACCATTGTGGTCGTCTATTATCAAATAGATAATAGTTGTGGTCATCTATTATAAGTAGATTACCATTGTGGTCAATGGTAATCTACCATTATCAAATAGATGACCATTGCGGTCTTCTATTATCAAATAGATAATAGTTGTGGTCATCTATTATAAAATAGATGAATATTGTGATCGTCTATTATAAAATATATGACTATTGTGGTCGTCTATTATAAAGAAGATGACCTTGTGGTCGTCTATTGTAAACTGTATGACCAATGTGGTCGTCTATTATAAACTAGATCACCATTGTGGTCGTCTATTATAAACTAGATTACCATTGTGGTCGTCTATTGTAGTGGAGATGACCATTATGGTCGTCTATTGTAATGTAGATGACCATTATGGTCGTCTATTGTAATGTAGATGACCATTATGGTCGTCTATTGTAATGTAGATGACCATTATGGTCGTCTATTGTAATGTAGAAGACCATTGTGATCGTCCATTATCAGATAGATCATAGTTGTGGTCGTTTATTATAAAATAGATGACTATTGTAGTCGTCTATTATAAAATAGATGACTATTGTGGTCGTCTATTATAAAGTAGCTGACCTTGTGGTCGTCTTTTGTAAACTGTATGACCAATGTGGTCGTCTATTATAAACTAGAAGACCATTGTGGTCGTCTATTATAAAGTAGATTACCATTGTGGTCACCTATTATCAAAGAGATTACCATTGTGGTCACCTATTATCAAATAGATGACCATTGTGGTCGTCTATTATAAAGTAGAGGACCATTGCGGTCGTCTAGTACAAAGTAGATGACAATTGTGGTCGTCTATTATAAAATAGATGACCATTGTGGTCCTCTATTATAAAGTAGATGACCATTGTGGTCATCTGTTATAAACCAGATGATCATTCTGGTCGATATTATATAGTAGATGACCTTATGGTCTTCTATTATTAACTGTATGACCATTGTGATCATCTATTATAAACTAGATAACCATTGTGGCCGTCTATTATAAACTAGATAACCATTGTGGCCGTCTATTATAAACTAGATGACCATTGTGGTCGTCTATTATAACCTAGATGACCATTGTGGTCGTCTATTATAACCTAGATGACCATTGTGCTCGTCTATTTTAATGTAGATGACCATTATGGTCGTCTATTGTAATGTAGATGACCATTATGGTAGTCTATTGTAATGTAGATGACCATTATGGTCGTCTATTGTAATGAAAATGACCATTATGGTCGTCTATTGTAATGTAGATGACCATTGTGGTCGTCTATTATCGAATAGATAATAATTGCGGTCGTCTATTATAAAATATATGACTATTGTCATCGTTTATTATAAGGTAGATGACCATTGTGGACGTATATTATATGGTAGATGGCCATTGTTGTCGTCTATTATGAATCAGATGACCATTGTGGTCACTTATTATAAACTGGATGACCATTGTGTTCGATATTATAAAGTAGATGACCATTGTGGTTGTCTGTTATAAAGTAGATGACCATTGTGGTCGTACATAATAAAATAGATAACCATTGTGGTCATCTATTATAAAGTAGATGATCATTGTGGTTGTCTATTTTGGAGTAGATGGCCATTATGCTTGTAAATTTTAAAGTAGATGACCGAACACTATTATGGTAGTATACTACAGAGAAGATGTACTCGTATATTCTTCTTATATGGAGTAGATGACTTTTCCGGTCTTCTAATGGTAGTCTAGTATATGACTTTTCTGACAATTTTGGGACGTCTATTACAGTGTAGATGAATAATATGGTCGTGTACTAGAGAATACTTTGAGTGTACTTGCCGTCCACTTTAGAGTATATGACTATTCTGGTCGTCTACTTTAGATCAGATGACTATACTCGAGGACCACTACAGGGTAGACGGCAACTCTGGTCATATACTTTAGGACATACGACTATTTTGGTCGTCTACTATAGAGTAGATGACTATTCTGGTCGTTTGCTATAAATTAGGTGTATATTGTGGTCGTCTACTATAGAGGATATGACTTTTCTGGACGTTTTCTACAAAGTAGATGACTGTTCCGGTCGCAAACTTTTGAGCGAGGTAACTATTTTTCTCGTCTTCTATATAGTAAATGGCTATTCTTCCCGTCTACCATAGAATATATGCTGATAGTCTTGAGTTGATTTTCGAAAATGGCTATTAATTTCTTATTTATTATGGAAATGCTTCGAATATAAATCATATTATTCATAACAGATCTATCTCTCTCTATATTTTAGAAAGAGATACATATATAGGAAAGAGAAAGCAATTTCTGTATTTCTCTAATGAAACCACTGTCTGCAAAATTATACGGATTATTTTAAAATAAAAAATTTATAACAAATTATGTTTATGAAAAATAAATGAGGAAAATGAGATGATATCAAAATAATCGTTATATTTAACAGGTGAATTGAAATGTTTCAGGATTTTATGAAATATTTTCCAACGAAATAACTTACCTTAAATTTATTATGTATGGGAAATGAGAAAATATTTCATAAAATCCAAACTGTTATTTTTTGTAAATAAATAGGTGGTATGTAACATTTTTACATAATTTGCCTTGATTGTTATATTTCATTTAATTTACAACTTTAAAAATTGTTATAGGGTTTGTTTATATGCATGTAAATAAATATTTTTATAGAGCACACATGCTCGTATAATATGTGAAGGAATATATTGAAATTATTTAAGGTGACGGTGGATTTTGTTGTTGGAGAATAAAGTGTTATTTAAAGTGTTTAGCTTTTGGTGGTTGGTGGGTTTGTTAGTGTAATTATATTTGGCAAAAAGTTTAGAAAGGGGTATTAGAAAAAGGCAGTTATTATTTTGTTTTATATGTGAGTAGGAAAAATAGGCGATGAAACTATAATTTGAACAAAACCAAATTACTTATTGCACTGAAATAATTATCCTTGAAAATGGAAATTACTTGGTGTTCTTAATAAACATGGCATCAAATGTCTTGATTTTATTAAAAGAAGGATGATGGTAAACATGATTCAATTACTAGACTCAGACTCTTAGTATAAAAAACATTTAAAATTCGATTTTCATAATTTTTATATTATTTTAAAATATGAATCAGGTGCAGTTTCCACAGGATAGTGGCAAATATTTTGCAAAAACATTATAGTATGTATGACCAATGTAATCTTTTTTAGGCTCATAATTTTTGAAATTTGATTCAGAATTTTAAGTCGGATTTTCGAAGAAAGTTCAGCTTAGTAGTAATTACGAGATCGGTTCTCGAAACATATATTAAAAAAATAAGGATATATTTTAAATATACATTTTTCTCAGAGGTTTGATTTTTTGCAGTCAAGTATTATTTAATGCGAAATCCCAGTTTAAGTTATCCATAGACATTCTGCTGAATTCTTCAAAGGTCCAGTTTATTGAAAATGGTTTTTAATATACGAATTGTGTCTTATTTAAGAACAAATTTGTATTTAAAGAACAAATAAAATCAGTTTAAAATACATTATTATTGCGTAGATAATTTTTTCAGTGTATATAATTATTACCTACTGTCTTCAAAAAATTCATTTATATTAAATATATAATTTTTTCAGTGCTTAGAAGTATTAAGGTTATTTTTGCTGTTAATAAACATAATTGAATTTGCTTAGGAAAATCAAGTGATTAAAAGCTTCAAGGCGAATTTTCGAATATAAGGCATGTAAAGAAATTTTAAATTGAAATTTGGAACGTAACGAAACAATACTAACTACACTATGGAACCTGAAAATTAGTTTTAAATAATTAAAAAAATAATGAAAATCAAGTATGTTAAATATATTTAAGAAGAAATGTATTGGTCATACACCCAGAATAATGGAACTTATTGCAGTTTTTGCTTAGTGAAAATGTAATAAATTTAAAAGTAGCTTTTATTTATCAATTTATAGTCAGTGAAAATTTGGTATTAATATGTCAACGCAATCTAAAGTTATAAACAACTCAGCAGAGGTCATTTGATTTATATTCTTAAAGAATTTAATACAAATTAAATATTAAAAAAAGTGTTGATCCTCTCTTGAAAAACTATCATTTTCAATTTTTAATATAAATACATACTTCGGAGCAGGGATATCGGTTTGTAAACGAATTATTAAAACGTATGCGCACTAATGTACCTTGACGTATACGTATTAACAGGTATTAATATTCATTATGCGCTCACGTATTCTTCTATGATCAATACAAGGGGTGATTCAATTTGCACGTCATATTATTAGAAAAGCATAGTTTTTTCGTAAAGGTGACTTCAATAAAAACGTATGCGCACTAATGTATCTTGACGTATACCTATTAACAGGTATTAATCAATACAAGGTGACTTAAATAAAAATACCTTACAAATCGATTTTCATCATTTGGACGTGCAACTTGAATCACCCCTTGTATTGATCATAGAAGAATACGTGAGCGCATAATGAATATTAATACCTGTTAATACGTATACGTCAAGGTACATTAGTGCGCATATGTTTTTATTTAAGCCACCTTTGCGAAAAACTGTGCTTTTGCTAATAATATGAGGTGGGCGTGCAAATTGAATCACCCCTTGTATTGATCATAGAAGAATACGTGAGCGCATAATGAATATTAATATATGTTAATACGTATACGTCCAGCTATATTGGTTTTAATAATACGTTTACAAATCGATACCCCTGCTCCGAAGTATGTATTTATATTAAAAATTTCAAATGATAGTTTTTCAAGAGACGATCAACGCTTATTTGACATATTTAATTTGCATTGAATTCCTTTAGAATATAAATCTAATGAACTCTGCTGAGTTGTGTATAACTTTTGATTGCGTTGACAGATTAACACCAAATTTTGACCGAATATAATTTTGAATATTTAGAAATTACAAATTACAATTAGATATTTAGATATCTAGCATAATTTGGGCGTATGAGTAATTTCTTCTCTCTTCTCCCAACATCACTTTGAAAACATACTTGATTTTCTTTGTAACTGAAAAATAAAAAAATTTAAAATATAAAATCTAAATTTCTTTAACTAAACTAAAATAATAATTTGTAAATACAAAATAATTTACGAAAAAAACTTCAAACTCTTTAAAAACGCAACTCCATAATTAGTTTTTTTTTTTGAATATTATGTTGGAATAGAATATCAAACGGGGTTAACAAAATCACAAACTCATTACAATCCTTGGTGATTTTTTTCTTCTTTTTTTTGTTTTGTTATAACGTTTCGAGAAAAATACCAAAAATTTCCTCTCATTAACAAAGTTGTGGGCCCATACCTAAGATACCTCGATTTGTCATCATCCTCACCACCGGTGACGGCAGCTGCTGGATTCTCGGCGCCAGGAACGACTGCACCATCGGCCCCTTCTTCACCGCCCTTGCGCAGACCGGGAATGGATGGTATTGAAGGCATAGCTGGCATCGATGGCATCGCCATTGTGGGCATTGAAGGCATGGCCGGCATTGATGGTATAGAAGCGCTGCCCAACCAACCTTTGGCACTGCCTAACCAACCGCTATAGGGGAGAAAAGAAGCAAAAAATAATCATTAGTTTTTTTATGTTAGAACCATTATATTTAAGACATCTAATGGAGATAAATAAACCTTAAGATGACATAATAATGACAGAAGATTCATCATTCATTTATCTTCAGACATTATTATGTCATGGATATATGTTAGATATGTATGTACTTATATGATGCTGTGGTCGCGGAGGGAGTAGTGGAAGTGTTTCATTCTTCTTTTTTGTATTAGAAATTTCATCTACTGATGTCATCACAAGTATTGTTGTGGTTTGTGACGTAGAAATCAAACAGGAAGAAAAGAAAATACCACACACAATATTCTGATGGATGTGTGAACAAGTAATATTTATGATGTCTATGACAGTTTGGGGGTACATTAGGGTGAGTTATGTCTAACACTGTGTGTGCAAAATGAAAATGAATCTTCATTGTAACCGAATTCACGCACATTATTTATTTTACAAAATATTTATCAGATATTTGCTCACAAACATTGCTGGGAAATAACTTGGTTAGTCATCATTAGTAAATTTAATAATTAAAAATTTCGCTTTTAAACAGTTCGACTTGTTTCCTTGAAGTAACAGTTGACGAAATATATAATTAATAAAAAATAAATAATTAAAAATATATCAACTCGTTTTTTATTACAAAAAAGGTCCTCAAGACGAATAATAACCAAAACTGAACACTCGATAGGTCTACGATCAAAAACATCAATAAGTATTTATTACTAACAAAATACAATTTATATTCTTGACAACTTTAAAAATTTAGTAATGGAACAATAAATGTACCATTATGTGATGCGAAATTTTCAAAGGGGAACATAATCATGTTTTTAGAGCTTAGGTAGAATAATTCTAGTTCAGTGAGGGTAAGAGATATAGCTAAAATATTTTGGTCGAATTAATAAAATAAAACAAGCTTTGATTTTATATTTGAAACAATACCTATTATTTTTTATTGAACACACAAACCGACACCCACTAATGTCTATACCTTATCTACACATGACTCACAACTACATTTGCAGTGGTATACGCATTCACAAGTTCATACATATTTGATACCTATCTTATTGACTTCATGTAATACGAGTACACCCCCTCACAAGTGTCAAAGCTGTCAAATCGCATGTCCCATCGTGCCAACTCATCCCATCATCTCATCCAGAATGCCGTCGAGAGTTCAAATACCATAGAAGAGAAGGAAAAAACGACTCACAATCAATAGATTTGAAATATTTATTCAAACATTGATGTTCTTCAAGGCGAATTGAAGAAATCAAATGATTGATGGGATAGACACTTCGCATTTGGCATTTTCAATTGGATTTGCGAGAAATGAAGAATGCACAAAAGGGGACACATTCACAATAATAATTGTCCTGGCATAGGAGTGGAGGAGGAAGAGAAAAATAAATTGAATGCAATAAAATATGTATGTACTCGTATGTATTTGTAAATGCAAAGCAGAAATATGTATATTGTGGTATGGCTTCTTTCTTCCAATTTTTGTGGAAATTTAATATATCTATGTATTTTAAATCCACATTGAAATTGTCAAAGAAGAAATTCACTCTTTATTGCAAATTTTTGTTTTCGATTTGAATTTGAAGGCTTTCACATATATTGACTATTGCAAATGTCTTATATTATTAATATTAATTAAAAAAGCCGAAAACACACGAAAGTTAATAGTACGTATCATTAATATTAATGTTCATATCCAGCTAGCCCATGAAAACGAACGTGTAATAGTGTTAATATTAACATTATTACTCATGTTTCAAAAGGAACAAAATTTTTTATTTATTCACACACAAACAGAAAAAATCTATGGATGTTTTTCAGCAAACAAAAACTTTTGCTTTAAAGAAAAAATTTTCTTAGACATAAAGAAATATTTTTTGGTATAAACAAAATGTTTTTTTTAATAAAAAATAAAGAAAATGTCCTTTGAACTTAATAAAATGTTCTTTAAGATAAAGAAAACGTCCTTTAAAATAAAGAAAATGTTATTGAAAGTAAGCTCTAAAATAAAAAAAAAGTTCTTTAAAATAAAGAACATTTTCTTTAAAATAGAGAAAAAAAATTGGTTTGTTTCCCAGCCAAAGAAACTTCTTTGTTTTTAAAAAAATTATTCTTAAACATAAAGACAAATTTGTTGGTATAAAAAAATACACTTTAAAATAAGGAAAATGTTCTTTAAAATAATGAAAATGTTATTTAAAAGAAAGAAAATGCTCTTAAAATTAAAGAAAATGTTCTTTAAAATAAAGAAAATGTTCATTGAAATAAAGAACATGTACTTCAAAATAAAGAATATTTTCATTAAAATAAAGAAAAGTTTCTTAATAATAAAGAAATTGATATTTAAAATAAAAAATAAGTTTCTTTAGCAGAAAAAAGTATGAAGAAGAAGAAATTCTTCATTGTTTCGAAGAACGCGATTTTTTTTATTCTTTCATGTGTTGATATATCTATGCAAAATAATAAAGTAATAGTGCGTATAAATAATATTAATAACGGGTGATCCAAGTAGAGATACTTTTTTCAATAGCCTTTTTATGACAGATCACGTGTGAGTCGTGTCATGCTGTCATGTTATTTTTGTTAAGTATTGTTTGGCATTTCATCACGGAAAGACTTACGCCTAAACAACGTTTACGCGTGAAAAAATCTATCGATGTTTTTCAGGCAAAAAAAAAACTATTTGTTTTAAAGAAAAAATTCTTAAACATAAAGAATAAAGAACAACATGACCCGTGTTGCCGAAGAAACAGGCGACCATTTGCTTCGAAGTGCTTCTTCCACGAACAACTTTCGTTGGATTTGGCTCGTCTTCGAAGATCCACACGGTCGATTGCTGTTTTGTTTCGGGCTCATACGCATAGATCCAAGATTCGTCACTTTTGACGATCTTATAAACGTCTATTGAAGCACCGCGATCGTATTTTTTAAAAATTTCTTTGCACAAATCGACACGAGCCTTTTTTTGAGCGATTGTCAAATTGTGCGGGATCCAACGAGAACAAACCTTTTTTACGGCCAGGAGTTCATGCAATATCGAATGTATGCTGGTGGAAGAAATGCCCAAGGATGCCTCTATCTCACGGTATGTCACATGACGATCTAGCATTATCAGTTCACGCACGGCATCAATGTTCTCTGGCACAACGGCCGTTTTTGGACGACCTTCGTCATTGAGCGAGCGTCGGCCACGATTGAATTCATTAAACCCGTTTTTCACAGTTTATGCTAAAAAATGTCAATGGAAATGTCAGATGGCGCTAGGCAACACTCAGTGTTGCCTCGGCCAGAAATATATATAGCAACCCTCCTATTCTTTGGTATAAAGAAAATGATTTAATAAAAACTAAAGAAAATGTTAAAGAATAAATACAATCTTGCTTAAAATAAAGAAAATGTTCTTTAAAATAAATAAAATCTTCTTTAAAATAAAGAAAATGTTCATTAAAAAAGAAAATATTCCTTAAAAGAAAGAAAATATTCTTTAAAATAAAGAAAACAATTCTTTAAAATAAAGACAATGACCTCTAAAATAAAGAAAATGTTCTTTAAAATAATAAACATTTTCTTTAAATTAAAGCAAAAATTGTGTTTGTTTTTTAGCCAAAGAAACTTCTTTGTTTTTAAGAAAATTCTTCTTAAACATAAAGACAAATTTGTTGGTATAAAGAAAATATTCTTTAAAATAAGAAAAATGTTCTTTAAAATAAAGCAAATGTTCTTTAAAATAAAGAAAATGCTCTTTAAAAAAATGAAAATGTACTTTAAAATAAAGAACATTTTCTTTAAAATAAAAAAAATGTTCTTTATTGTAAAGAAATTGATATTTAAAGTAAAAATAAGTTTCTTTAGCAGAAAAAGTACGAAACCTTCTTGGAATCAAAGAAGTTATTCTTTGTTTCGAAGAACACGATTTTTTATTCATTCATGCATTGATATCTCTATGCAAAATAAAAAAGTTGGCTTAAAGTGGCTTCGATTTTTTTCTAGGCATACAAAAAAAAATCTCTTAACTCTTTGTTTATTTGTATGCAAACTCTTTACTACACATTCCATACTTCAGTTATATTGCCTGAATGTAGTAGAAGTTTTAAAGCGAGTATAATGTATATACGATTATCTCTTTGAAAGTTAGGAGGAAAGAGGAAATGATGGAAGCGGCATTTAATACGATTAAGTCCGAGTGATAATGATATAATATTCCATTTAATACCACTAGCGATTGATTGCAAAGCTTATGTCTGTATATAAACACAAACACAGACTAAGTTTGCAAGTATTTGTGTTTCATAGAAAAGAGGGATTATCTCAAAGTACTATAAAATTAGGTACATAAATAAGCACAGAAAAAAATAAACAATATTTTAAACAATGGCACTAACCTGATTCCAAAGACAATAAAAATAATTAAGGAAAGACTAAAGTTGAGCAGAGCCGACAATAATTACTATCAACAGTTGCGGGTTAAAATTAAATTTCTAAATTCCTGGCATATAGGTGAAAAACGCGACTTTAATAAGTGGCTTATACTTATCAAAACATGGACCGATATACTTCATTATCACTAAAGACAATTTAATTTGTGTCACACATTAGTGTCGGAGGTACCAAAAACGGGCGTGGCAACTTCACCCATTTTCTCAAGGTGATAGCGACAGATAAACTATTATTATTTGAGGAATTACTTATGATTCGGATAAATAGTGTATAAGTTATTAAAGGAACAATATTTCAGAAGGAGTGGACCAATATGACCCATCTTAGAAATAAGCTTGAGATAGAAAAAAATATTATCACATAACAAATTTGAAGTCAATCCGTTACTCCTTTCGAGAGTTATCGTGCGCTCCAGCCAGATAGACAAACAGGCAGACGGACGGATGGATGAATATTGCTCAAATGACTTAAAATGGTGAAATTTCCGCCAAACATACTTGGGGTCTTAGGTCACTCCTACGATATGTTACAATTCGGATTTGAGCACAAAGCTGATCTGTGCTAGAAGTAATGCGACAAAACTGAGCCGAGCGGAGAGCAAATCAGAATGAATGCGAAAAAACAGTTTAAAATGTTCTCACCGTTCCGGCATCTCCCACCCGAAGATCTATCTATGTATTTACTTTATAATAAAGTTTACGTATATTAAAAACATCTTTATGTGTATGTTTATAACGAATGTTCTCCGAAACAATAAGAGTTAATGGGCCAAAAATTGCACAATATCTTCAGTTCGGAGTCATATGTGTTTCATAAATATTTTAAAGGAGATTAAGAACGGAGTGTTCAAGTCATATGCATATTCGCTAGTATTTTGCATTAGGTAAGGTTAGGTTAGTTGGAGAAGAGAGGGCAGATTTGCTCCGCCTCCTATCCATGGACATACACATAAGCCAGTATTCGGCTAGTTGTACGCTCTAATTGTTTTATGGATTAGTCTTGCGAGGTTGTTTTAGGAACTCTGTACATAGTATTCCATATTACATTACTCACAAAGTGAGGGCATACATACTCTAATCACGTCTGAAATGTTCTTACTTCTTAACTATTTTATTATTATTTTACATAATTATTAAATATATAATTCCTCATTTGATAACCCTTTTCGAAAACTTCGTTGCATGTAACTACATACATATGTATTGGTATTCTCTCTACTTGTGTTAGGCATTAGCTAACTTTAGCATTTGATTGTCGTTTGTTTGTAGGTGATTTTACTGTAAATACTCGTACATACATTCCATATTCAGTCGGTCGGCCATTCAGTCAATCAATGTCAAACTATTCCGGAATAACACAATTCTCTATAGCTTTCCAAGTACTAATTAGACTATTTGCTTGCGATTTTTCCTATAATTTTGTTGTTGTTATTGTTATTGTTGGCGGAAAATCCTCTTTAATGTGCAATGATTCGCAACAGATTCGCAACAGTTGATATAACCAAACAAAGAAGTTCCCCACCAAACTCCCGGAACTCAGAGACCTCTAGCTTTAGCTTCAACTACCGTCAATCCAATTCGCAGTGACACCAAAGAGTCAACATCAAAATCAAAATAGATTAACGCAACATGATATTAATGGGATTTATAGATCCGAATACACAAAAGGCGCATACGAGCCGAAGTGTCGGTGGTGGTGGTGGTGAAAATGTGTCATCATCTTTAGCAAATCGAATAAATCAAATGTATAAACCATTATTATGAGTGAAGGCACATTTCCACCTCCAACTTCAACTTAAGCGACTTCTAATCTATTTCATTTATTAATGAAGCCAAAGGATGGGCGGGTGGTTGAGTGAGTTTCTGGCTGGGAATCCTCTTTATTGTGACTGTGGCGGCTGCTAAAATTTACATGCGAAAATCTAATTTGTAACTTTGTAATTGGGGCACTCATTAGGCGCCAAAGAAAAGCCTTTTCTTTTGGGGAATGATAACAAAAACGAAACAATTTGCAAAGAAAAAACATTTCCAAGAGCGAAGAATTGTTCCCAAGAAACTCTGTACTCAGAGGAGGAGGGTGGAGAGAGGGAGGACATGTGTTTGCGTTATTTTGTGATGAAAAAGTTTAAGTAACATCTAACTTAATTTAAATTTCTAATTGAAAAAAGGAGCAATTAAGGAAATTAATAAAAAAATAAGAAAACAGTAGATACCTCAAATAGGCGTAGCGTCATATCGCTCAAAACCATGTATGTAATATCTCCCAAAAAGCGACATATAGCCCAAATTGGTTATCTGGTAATGTCATATCGCCCAAACGCAATGTCATAAAGCCCAAAGTTTTTTTTTTGGCGATATGGCATTTTGATAAATAATGGGGTTCCCTACTTTTTTAAAGAAACAAAAAACACAGAAAATTCAAATTGAATGGGGAATGTTTATTATCATTTTAAAGAACATTCTTTGACATTTATTTTTTGAAGATTATGTCTATCAATTGTTGGCCGCGGCTACGTCTCAGATGGTCCATCCGTTGAGTCCAATTTTCGATGACTCGTTCGAGCATATCGACTGGTAACTGGCGAATGACACGCGTGATGTTTTGCTCCAAGGCCTGAATCGAAGCGGGTTTGTACGCATAAACTTTAGACTTTACATATCCCCACAGGAAAAAGTCTAACGGTGTGATATCACACGATCTTGGTGGCCAATCGACCGGCCCAAAACGTGAAATTATCTGCTCACCGAAGTGTTCTCTCAATAAATCCATTGATTGATGCGATGTGTGGGAAGTGGCGCCGTCTTGTTGAAACCAAATGTCGCCGAGATCACGAGTTTCAATTTCAGGCATCAAATAGTTCTTTATCATGGCACGATAACGGTCGCCATTGACGGTTACGTTCTCTCCGGCATTTCCGGCGATTCCGGTGCGTCGGATCGGGAATCGGTCAATGGCAAAAAGATAGCTCTTAACGAGATCTAAAATATTGCTCATGGGTGTCAAGGTCGTGGGTCGAGTGGAAAGTGTTTTTTTGATTTTAAAATAGGGACTTAGCGCAATTGACGAACGATTATTTTGATAATAAAACTGAATAATTTGTAAACGTTGTTCAGGCGTAAGTCTTTCCATGATGAAATGCCAAACAATACTTAACAAAAATAACATGACAGCATAACACAACTCACACGTGATCTGTCAAAAAAATGCTATTGAAAAAAGTATCTCTACTTGGATCACCCGTTATATATCATTTGCTACGAGCCAAAAATGTAACACACCGAAGGAGTGACCTAAGACTCCAAGAACCTTTGGCGGATATTCGATTTGGGTAATTTTAAGTCATTTGAGCAATGTCCGTCCGTCTGTCTGTCTGCTGCCTGTTGCGCACGATAACTCTCGAAAGGATTAAACGATTGACTCCAAATGTTGTATGCGGTAATATTTTTCTCTATCCCCGGCAAAGTTCGAAAATGGCCCATATTGGTCCTATCCTAGTACCTCCCTCACAATGGGTTAACATTTAGTGAAATATTGATATTTTAATAACTTCTACACTACTTATGCGAACCTTCTGATATTCCACACATAATATTAGTTTATTAGACGCTAACACCTCAAGAATGGGCGAATTTACCACGCCTCTTTTGGGACTTCCCACACAAATTTACCCTTTTGCAACTTAATTGCTTATAGCTTTAATATCAGTTCATGAAAATAAAGGGGTTTCCAACAAGAAGTGTTATTTTGGTATTCAAAGAAAAATGCCATTTTTTGAGATAAATGATCGGATGTTTAATTCATAATAAAGAGGAATGTATGCCGTTAATAATGAAAAACAACATCAGCCAAATGGCCAACACGACCACGCTTACAGGACCATATCCTTTTCATGCAATTTTCCATATCCAAATCGCAAAGTGGCTGCCCTCTGTCCTCGATAGTCTCACGAATTCTATCTTTGAGGTCTTGGATCGACGCTGGGCTGTTGGCGTATACCTTATCTTTCACGTGGCCCCAATTGTGATCACCTCCTCGAGAGATAACACGGTCCGGAAACTTTTCCCGTAACAGAGCAATGGTTTCGTTGCTTGTGTGGCACGTAGCGCCGTCTTGTTGAAAGTAAACGTTGTCCAGATCAATACCATCCAACTCCGACAATAAAAAATCATTAATCATCTCTCGATAGCGCAGTCCATTCACCGTAACTGTTGATCCAACCTCATTTTCGAAAAAGTAAGGTCCAATGACCCCGCCGGACCATAACCGCACCGAACAGTCACACGTTGAGGATGGAGAGGCTTCTCAACAATAACTCTTGGATTTTCCGAGCCCCAGATGCGACAAATTTTGCTTGTTGACGTAGCCACCGAGGTCGAAATGGGCCTAATCAGTCAAGATGATTTTGTATCGTTCGTATCGTTTTTTGATTGTTTTGTATCGTTCGATGATCGTGTATCGTTCCATTTTTAGTAATGGCGAAGTTTCTACTTGTCAAATGTCAAAGAATAAAAGCTTTAAAAGTGACAGCTACCGAAATACCGGGTGATTCAAAATAACACCTCTAGTTGGCATTTTGTACAGTGTAATGCTTTTATATGTAGTACCTAGAGTCCAGTGAAAAATGGGCGTTATTGCCTGGCCCCTTTTGGTACATGCCACACAAATGTAACATTTTGCACCAAAAGTTAACAGCTTATAACTTTAATACCAATACATAGTTTAAAGTTATAAAATTCAATTTAAATTGATAATAATTTAATTAAAACAAAAACAAAATAAATTTACGAATATTTTTTTGAGACGGAAGATGGGGGGATTCTTAAGTTGGTTTATCCGACTGAACTTTCTTGCTTATTTTATTATTTCATCGTAAAGTCTGATCGGTCATGAACAAAATTAGTCCTTTCCTAAGAAAATTGATGCATAATTCAAGAAGTTGTAGCTAATTTAGCAAATTTACCTCCACCTAAAGGTATTTTAACTTCTACTTAACCGAATATTCTATTATTGTGGACGTGCTAAATTAGCAAGAATGGCCAGGACAAAACCAAATTATGGTCAGGAAACCAGATGCCAACGAGTTCGGACGTAATTTTTGTTTTGTGTAAGCATCAGTTGTTTGTCGACAATTAAGCAAACGTATATAGAAGTCCAAGGAAAATCTCAACCATTGATGATGATATATATATATATGAATATATTCCCATCTTACGAGAGAAAAGCGCAATTGGAATTCGAATCCACAAAATTTGTGTGGATGTGAAAGCCAGCAAAGGGCCGTTTATATATTATAAAAATTTTACCTAGGATTCTCTAAATTTCATTCTAATGTAAAAAGTAAATTTCAAAGATTTCAATTTCCAATTCATCAAGTCTGTTCTATTTCCCACAAAATATCTTATAACTTTATGTGATAGATTGTTAATACCATACAACTTATGGCATTAGAATTATGTCGGAAAAGTTAGTTTCTGTAAGTTTATCAACTTACAAGGTTATTAACCAAGTTTTAGTTTTCCATCCATTTCCAAAAACTATTTTCATGCTTTTCACAACTCGTCCCAATTCCCCCTTGCAATCCCCCATTAATTTTAGTCCATCCTTCCTTAAATATATCTATCCTGTCTGGTGTTCGAATGAATGAATCAATGAATGAGTGGGATGAATTTGAGAAGGCTTCTTCATTTCTCATTCACCTTCTCCTCCTCCACCACCCACTAACCAACCACGAGGCATTTGTTATTAGAATTTCCGTTTTCCGTTTTAGCTTTCATTCTTGATTAGAGGAAATGCGCAAATGCTCAAATCAAATGACATTTCTCTTATTAAAAGGGATTACTTTTGTGGCAAAACACAAACGCCTACGCCCCACACAAACACCCACAACACACAACTTAGTTAAAGTTGCGGATTACAAGATTTAAAAAAATCCTTAAAGATTAAAAAATAAGTGAGTGATAATGATAGTAAAAAATATATATGTATTTATGTTTATTACATTTGAATGAATTTAACGCTAATTAGTAATGATAATAAAAATAAAAATTTCAAAAGAGTATTTTTGTGATTTTTTTTAAATTAGTTTATATACAATCGCCGTAGTAAATAATAGTCAAAACATTACTTAGTTTTCCAGTTTTGCCCAAAAGACGCCCTTATCTTGAAAAGAGACAACTCAAACTTAGTACCAGGAAAATGTACTTAATAATCAAGAAATTGTCTTAAAATAAAGTAGTAGATTTAAAATTAAGAAATAAAAATTGTAAAATCTTGTTCATACTGTACAATGGACAACATTTTATTATTTAATTATCAGTAATTGTTGAGGTTTACAATTAGGAACATTTTAGTACTGTTGAGGAAACAACTGTAATTTTGAGTATAACATGTATTTCTATTAAAGATTAGGACTTCTTTGAAGGAAAATCTTTAAAAATACCTTTTTTCAGAGTACAACACACAAATTTAACAGTTTAACTTTCAGTAATTTAAGGTGATTATAATTATGAACATGTATTTAATATTAAGTAAATCAATTTGATTTTAAATATAAAAAATCCTTCTTTTAAAGATTAGGACATCTCTGGAGAAAAAAAAATTCAGTTAAGTATTTTTTCAGTGTACAATGAACAAAATGTTCCAATGTTCGTTAACAGAATTTGTTAAGAATTAGAAATTTTACGTAATATTAAAGAAATTGTCTTAATTTATAGTATGAAGTTGTCTTCTTTTAAAGATAAGGACTTGTTTGGAGCGAAATCTTTAAAATTATGATTTTTTCTGTAACAACACTTTACAATTTTCATCATCAGTTTTTATTGAGGATTTTCTCTTTAATGCTCATACACTGTGCTTATATAGTTTAATATTCCGTCCAATGTACGAGTATAAACCAGCATCCCATAACCATTAGTCTCCTGTCTGCCTGCCATTCTGATAGTGAACATAATTAGCTTTTTGGTAATTCGGAATCAAATAACCCCAAAATAATCTGACACGAAATGACCAATTTGCATTGTCAGGCAACGAAACGGAATGTGGTTCATTTAAAAGGACATTCTAGTTAATGGTCAGAGAGGTTTACGAATAACTTTAGCCATTATCATTACGATATTGCACTCCAGCATTTAAATGAACTATCAGGTGGAAGGATGTTTAAAACGTATAAAATAAAAATATGTTAAAATTAGATACTAAATATAAGACTTAATTAGAAAACATATTTAATGTAAAAGGTTGGATCATCTACTCTATAGTAGACGACCAGTTGGGTCATCTACTCTACAGGAGACGACCAGTTGGGATATATACTCGACAGTCGACAATCTGTTGGGTCATATTCTCCAACGCGTCATCTACTTTATAGTAGATTGTCAGTTGGGTTATACATATATAGTAGACAACCAGTTGCGCCATCTACTCTACATCAGAAAAATAGTTGTTTCATCTACATTATAATATACGACAATTTGGGTCAACTACGACAATTTGGATCACTTACTGTCTATGAGACGCCTAGTTCAGTCATCTACTCTATCAAAGACGACAAATTGGGTCATATACTCTATAGCACACGACCAGTTGGGTCATCTACTCTGTAGTAGACGACCAGTTGGGCTGTGGTACACGACCAGATGGGTAATCTCTTTTATAGTAGACGACAGTTGGGCCATATACTCAATAGTATACGACCAGTTGGGTCTTCTACTCTGTAGTAGACGACTAGTTGGGTCATCTCTTTTATAGTAGACGACAGTTGGGTCATCAATTCTACAGTAGACGGCTAGTTCGGTCATCTACTCCATATTAGACGACCACTTGGGTCATCTACTCTACAGTAGACGGCTAGTTTTGTCATCTACTCTGTAGGAGACGACCAGTTGGGTCATCTCTTTTATAGTAGACGACAGATGGGTCATCTCTTTTATAGTAGACGACAGTTGGGTCATCTATTCAACAGTAGACGGGTAGTTCGGTCATCTACTCCATATTAGATGACCACTTGGGGCATCTATTCTACAGTAGACGGCTAGTTCGGTCATCTACTCCATATTAGATGACCACTTAGGTCATCTATTCTACAGTAGACGGCTAGTTCGGTCATATACTCCACAGTAGACGACAAGTTGGGTCATCTACTCAAAAGTATACGTCCTGTTGGGTTATCTACTCGGTAGTAGACGACCTGATGGGTCAACTACTCTATAATAGACGACCAGTTCGGTCATCTACTCCATTGTAGAGGACCATTTGGGTCATCTACTCCATAGTAGAGGACCATTTGGGTCATCTACTCCATAGTAGAGGACCATTTGGGTCATATACTCCATAGTAGAGGATCATTTGGTCATCTACTCTATAGTAGAGGACCAGTTCGGTCATTTACTTTATTGTAGAGGACCATTTGGTTCATCTACTCCATAGTAGAGGAGCATTTGGGTCACCTTCTATATAGTAGACGACTAGATGAGTCATCTACTCTATAGTATACGCCCCGATGGGTTATCTACTCGGTAGTAGACGACCTGATGGGTCATCTACTCTATAATAGACGACCAGTTCGGTCATCTACTCCATTGCAGAGGACCACTTGGGTCATCTACCCAATGGTAGAGGACCATTTGGGTCATCTACTCCATAGTAGAGGACCATTTGGGTCATCTACTCCATAGTAGAGGACCATTTGGGTCATCTATTCCATAGTAGAGGACCATTTGGGTCATCTACTCCATAGTAGAGGACCATTTGGTCATCTACTCTAGAGTAGAGGACGATTTGTATTGTCTACTCCATAGTAGAGGACCACTTGAGTAATCTACTCTATAGTAGACGTGAAGTGGAGTCATCAACTCTATATTAGACGACCACTTGAGACATCTGATCTATAGAAGACGACGGGTTTGGTCATATACTCTATAACAGGTGACCAGTTGGATTATCTACTCTACAGTAGACGGGCAGCTGTGTCATTTACTCTCCAAGAATTTCATATTCTTTAAACAGTAGACGAAAAGTTGGATCATCCTCTCCATATTAGACGAATAAATGGGATATCTACTCTATATTAGAAGAATGGCGGAGTCATCTACTCTACAGTAGACGCCAGTTGGGTTACCTAAGTTTTCTGAAGTAGTCGTCCAGTTCGGTCATTTACTGTATAGACCAGTTCGGTTATTTACTCTACATTAGACGAACAGTTGTGTCGTCTACAATACATCTACTCTAAATTAGCGATTAGGTCATCTTCTCTATAGTAGACGACATGTGCGTCATCTACTCTACTGTAGACGGGCAGCTGTGTCATTTCCTCTACATTAGACGACCAGTTCGGTCATCTACTCTAAATTAGACGAATATTTGGGTCATGCCTTCCACATTAGACGAAAAGATGGCTCATATACTCTATATTAGACAACAGTTGGGTCATCTACTTTATATTAGATGAATATATGGGACATCTACTCTATATTAGACGAATATTTGGGTCATCTACTCTCTAGTAGGAGATCAGTTGTGTTATCTACTCCATGGTATATATATTAGAAGCTATTTGTCAATTGACTCTAAAAATATCTATTTTTAATTTTAATAATTTAAAACAATTTACGGTTTTTCTTTGAAATCAGAGGTGATTATGTTTGAAGTTCTCTATGGGAATGTCTGTAGATAAGATTTATTAAACAAAACATTTCCACATTAAAATATTATTTGGCTGCAATATATATATATGCATCAATCTACTGTATTTGTATTTCCCGAGTGAGTAAAGAGCAATATTAAGACACAACACGATATGTCATCCGAAGAGCAGGATAAAAACTGCGTGTGTTTGAAATAAAGTATTCCGAGTGGAATATCGAATGTTGAATATTTGACAAAAAACCTTAAGATGAATAAGTGACACAAAACCATGTCGTAGTCGCAGACAAAAGAAAAAAAACACAGAATGACAGATGGTAATAATACAAGCGATAATAGTGTCATCATTCTTGTAAACATTAGGGTGCATAGAAACAAATTTCTGTGAAATACCATCCCCTTTCATATATAGAACCCAGACAGATGCTGTGCAAAATACAAGTTATTTAAATAAATTTACCTGGAATTCCTTAGACAGGATGTTAGGAAATAACTTTCATACATTTTAGGATATAATATTATCGACATTACACCCTAGTGTACATAGCATGTCCCTGTATACGTGCGTGAATTCGATGTACACATACACGAATGTGTACGATTTCATAACCTTAATATCTTACAAATCCACAAAAGCCCATACCACTACATACTAAACAACAACAACAAAAAAACATGTTACGTAAACCATGTACATGTATTAGCAGGAACATGTTGAATACACACCCACACATATGTATAAATCCTTAGAGATACGAGTATACGCATATTATAGGCACATCCCACATTTCTCGTACATTGTTAACTGAAGCTTCCTTTCTCACAGCTCACAGAGGCAGATCCTTAATAAGGGGGAAATGAAATTTCACGCTACTGATGGACCACATACATATGCATGCGCTCATATGTCTGTAGCTGCTTTCACACTCTCCCAAACATGGACGCGGTAAGGATATGAATAGGCGTTATCTTTCGCTGACATTCACAAGTTCAGAAGTACATATGAGAGTTTCTGGGGGTGTAAGTGACTGAGTGTGCGGACGGATGTGCGCTTCAACGTGATTTCACTCTGAAAGGTTCCTATTCTTTAAAACTGCTGCTGAAATATTTAAGTTAAGTTTCCGTTTTAGTTTTCTTTTTTTAATATTTGTATATTTCTTATTGTATTTCAATACTTTTCTAACTAATTCATATAGTTTTAATGGACCTACAATGATTTTGCAGATATTTATGTGGTCTTTATTAAAATCTGCTGTAAAAGGTATATCTTATGTAATTTAGAATAAGAAATCCTTGGATTTCAAACACAGCAAGGACCGAGATTTTTAAAATATCTAAAAACCAACTTTTAGTGACACAAAAACTATTCATTATATGTACGTATAGTAGTTTATGAAATTTTTGATGATTATAATATTTTAAATATTTCTAATTGCAATTTTTATAAGGACTTCACATTTTCAAAATTATAAAAATCGTCTACTCTGTACTATACGACCATTTCAGATCGTCTACTCTGTAGTATACGACCAGTTGGATCATCTACTCTATAGTAGACGAAATCGTGAGATCTTTAAATCATGAAATTTTTAAATCATTAATTCATTAAATCATTAAATCATTAAATCATTAAAACATTAAATCATTAAAACATTTAATCATTAAATCATTAAATCATTAAATCATTAAATCATTAAATCATTAAATCATTAAATCATTAAATCATTAAATCATTAAATCATTAAATCATTAAATCATTAAATCATTAAATCATTAAATCATTAAATCATTGAATCATTAAATCATTAAATCATTAAATATTTAAATCATTAAATCATTAAACCATTAAATCATTAAATCATTAAACCATTAAATCATTAAATCATTACATCATTAAATCATTAAATCATTAAATCATTAAATCATTAAATCATTAAATCATTAAATCATTAAATCATTAAATCATTAAATCATTAAATCATTAAATCATTAAATCATTAAATCATTAAATCATTAAATCATTAAATCATTAAATCATTAAATCATTAAATCATTAAATCATTAAATCATTAAATCATTAAATCATTAAATCATTAAATCATTAAATCATTAAATCATTAAATCATTAAATCATTAAATCATTAAATCATTAAATCATTAAATCACTAAATCACTAAATCACTAAATCACTAAATCACTAAATCACTCAATCATTAAATCATTAAATCATTAAATCATTAAATCATTAAATCATTAAATCATTAAATCATTAAATCATTAAATCATTAAATCATTAAATCATTAAATCATTAAATCATTAAATCATTAAATCATTAAATCATTAAATCATTAAATCATTAAATCATTAAATCATTAAATCATTAAATCATTAAATCATTAAATCATTAAATCATTAAATCATTAAATCATTAAATCATTAAATCATTAAATCATTAAATCATTAAATCATTAAATCATTAAATCATTAAATCATTAAATCATTAAATCATTAAATCATTAAATCATTAAATCATTAAATCATTAAATCATTAAATCATTAAATCATTAAATCATTAAATCATTAAATCATTAAATCATTAAATCATTAAATCATTAAATCATTAAATCATTAAATCATTAAATCATTAAATCATTAAATCATTAAATCATTAAATCATTAAATCATTAAATCATTAAATCATTAAATCATTAAATCATTAAATCATTAAATCATTAAATCATTAAATCATTAAATCATTAAATCATTAAATCATTAAATCATTAAATCATTAAATCATTAAATCATTAAATCATTAAATCATTAAATCATTAAATCATTAAATCATTAAATCATTAAATCATTAAATCATTAAATCATTAAATCATTAAATCATTAAATCATTAAATCATTAAATCATTAAATCATTAAATCATTAAATCATTAAATCATTAAATCATAAAATCATTACATCATTACATCATTAAATCATTAAATCATTAAATCATTAAATCATTAAATCATTAAATCATTAAATCATTAAATCATTAAATCATTAGATCATTAAATCATTAAATCATTAAATCATTAAATCATTAAATCATTCAATCATTAAAACATTAAATCATTAAATCATTAAATCATTAAATCATTAAATCATTAAATCATTAAATCATTAAATCATTAAATCATTAAATCATTAAATCATTAAAGCATTAAATCATTAAATCATTAAATCATTAAATCATTAAATCATTAAATCATTAAATCATTAAATCATTAAATCATTAAATCATTAAATCATTAAATCATTAAATCATTAAATCATTAAATCATTAAATCATTAAATCATTAAATCATTAAATCATTAAATCATTAAATCATTAAATCATTAAATCATTAAATCATTAAATCATTAAATCATTAAATCATTAAATCATTAAATCATTAAATCACTAAATCATTAAATCATTAAATCATTAAATCATTAAATCATTAAATCATTAAATCATTAAATCATTAAATCATTAAATCATCAAATCATTAAATCATTAAAACAGTGAATCATTGAATGATTAAATCATTAAATCATTAAATCATTAAATCATTAAATCATTAAATCATTAAATCATTAAATCATTAAATCATTAAATCATTAAATCATTAAATCATTAAATCATTAAATCATTAAATCATTAAATCATTAAATCATTAAATCATTAAATCATTAAACCATTAAATCATTAAACCATTAAATCATTCAATCATTAAATCATTAAATCATTAAGTCATTAAAACATTAAGTCATTAAATCATTAAATCATTAAATTATTAAATCATTAAATTATTAAACCATTAAATCATTAAATCATTAAATCATTAAATCATTAAATCATTAAATCATTAAATCATTAAATCATTAAATCATTAAATCATTAAATCATTAAATCATTAAATCATTAAATCATTAAATCATTAAATCATTAAATCATTAAATCATTAAATCATTAAATCATTAAATCATTAAATCATTAAATCATTAAATCATTAAATCATTAAATCATTAAATCATTAAATCATTAAATCATTAAATCATCAAATCATTAAATCATTAAATCATTAAATCATTAAATCATTAAATCATTAAATCATTAAATCATTAAATCATTAAATCATTAAATCATTAAATCATTAAATCATTAAATCATTAAATCATTAAATCATTAAATCATTAAATCATTAAATCATTAAATCATTAAATCATTAAATCATTAAATCATTAAATCATTAAATCATTAAATCATTAAATCATTAAATCATTAAATCATTAAATCATTAAATCATTAAATCATTAAATCATTAGATCATTAAATAAATTAATCATTAAATCATAAAATCATAAAATCATAAAATCATAAAATCATAAAATCATAAAATCATAAAATCATAAAATAATAAAATCATAAAATCATTAAATCATTAAATCATTAAATCATTAAATCATTAAATCATTAAATCATTAAATCATTAAATCATTAAATCATTAAATCATAAAATCATTAAATCATTAAATCATTAAATCATTAAATCATTAAATCATTAAATCATTAAATCATTAAATCATTAAATCATTAAATCATTAAATCATTAAATCATTAAATCATTAAATCATTATATCATTAAATCATTAAATCATTAAATCATTAAATCATTAAATCATTAAATCATTAAATCATTAAATCATTAAATCATTAAATCATTAAATCATTAAATCATTAAATCATTAAATCATTAAATCATTAAATCATTAAATCATTAAATCATTAAATCATTAAATCATTAGATCATTAAATCATTAAATCATTAAATCATTAAATCATTAAATCATTAAATCATTAAATAATTAAATCATTAAATCATTAAAACGTTAAATCATTAAATCATTAGATCATTAAATAATTAAATAATTAAATCATTAAATCATTAAATCATTAAATCATTAAATCATTAAATCATTAAATCATTAAATCATTAAATCATTAAATCATTAAATCATTAAATCATTAAATCATTACATCATTACATCATTAAATCATTAAATCATTAAATCATTAAATCATTAAATCATAAAATCATTAAATCATTAAATCATTAAATCATTAAATCATTAAATCATTAAATCATTAATTCATTAAATCATTAAATCATTAAAACATTAAATCATTAAATCATTAAATCATTAAATCATTAAATCATTAAATCATTAAATCATTAAATCATTAAATCATTAAATCATTAAATCATTAAATCATTAAATCATTAAATCATTAAATCATTAAATCATTAAATCATTAAATCATTAAATCATTAAATCATTAAATCATTAAATCATTAAATCATTAAATCATTAAATCATTAAATCATTAAATCATTAAATCATTAAATCATTAAATCATTAAATCATTAAATCATTAAATCATTAAATCATTAAATCATTAAATCATTAAATCATTAAATCATTAAATCATTAAATCATTAAATCATTAAATCATTAAATCATTAAATCATTAAATCATTAAAACAGTGAATCATTGAATGATTAAATCAGTAAATCATTAAATCATGCAGTTATTATAAATTTAACCAATTATTCATTACCGAGCTTGAAAGCTTACAAATTAAATGTTCTTAAAGGCAACGATTTAGGTTTTTGGCAGTTCTCCGCTATTTTTGTGACATTATTTATGCCACAATTGACCTCGCCAGCGAACATCCTAAAAACAATTGTCCCTCAATTAAGAACGAACGACCTTACCCCGGCTGCTTCTTTAAGCTCTCCTTCAATGTGTCACATTGTCGTCCTCGTTTTTCAAAGCCAAAATGTGTTTCATTCATTCGCAAGCACGCTTTGCATAATGAATGACAATTTGAAGCTTTAAATTTCTAAATGCTCAACATTTTAATAGTCACAGACACACCCTTAGTTAAGTGTTTTCCACATTTTCATGCTTATCTTGTGGCTGTCTCCCACTCGTCTGACTGAGTTGTGGCAGCAGGAGCACTAGTCATTCGAAATAAATAGTGAGTGACAGGCGTGGATGGAACGCCATGGCATGTTATGTCTTCCAGTTTGTGCCAAAGAAGCAGAAGGAAATGGTGAAAATGTATGCTAATATCATTACGAGTGTGTATCGAAATAAATTTTCGCATTTCGTTCTCTCCTCAGCATTTAATGTCAGCCTTGATGCGACTGACAAAGCTAAAATATGGCATTCTTGTAGAATACCACATCATTTTTTCAATGAGTGGGTGGGGTTTATTTAGTGGAAAGGGTTATACAATAGGACAGGCTGAAACAATTGGAGGGCGAGGTGTGACTATAAAGTATAAGCAGTAAGTTTTTAAAAGTAAATTAAATATTTGATTGTGCAAATCTTTGCTGAATGGGATTCCATTGCTATGAAATGTTGAAATGAGATTTTAAATGTTGGTATTCATATTTACTAATAATATTAACAACATGATTCGGCACATCTATGAAAAGAGAGCTTTCTGTTTATATAAGACATTTTGGAATTTGAGAGCATTAAAGTTCTTAGACGTGTACCACAAAAATCAAGTAGAGCAATAATAATATGATTTTAATTCAATGCTACGAGATTTAATTTTATAAAATAAAGTAAAATAAAAATAGGTTTCGGCACATCTATGGGAAATGAACTTTCCATTAATGTAAAACGTTGTCAAATTGAGTACACTAGTCTTCGTAGAAGTCTACCACAAAAACTTGTGTAGTTGATAACATGAAACATTCTATTTGTAGATCCCTTTACACGTTATACCTACACGCGAATATGTATTATACTTTAACGCTTACATAAACATCCGTCAATCTATCGTACCAGGATCTTCATCACTATCTGAGTGTGGGGGGGGGGGGGTTTTGCTTTGGTGATTTCCCTAACTCACCCCGCTCCCTGGTGCAATAAACAGCCACCGGGGTTCCATGTTAAAGATGTTTTGCACGTGTATTCATTTTTAGCCAACAGTGAGAAACAAATGCGCGTTTTTACTCCTCCCCAGGATTACAAAACATTGGGAAATTAGTTTGTACTTGAATTCTAGGAAAATTCTTTCCACGAATTCTAAAAGTGTTGAAGGCAATAATTTATGCAAATGGGGGTGGGTGGAGGAGTTGTTGTGGTATGACTGACTCCAGCAGATATATACAAAATTTGTCCTGGCAATGTAATAACAAACAGAAAATGAACAGAAAGCAAATTGCACAGAATCCAATGACGGTGTGTTGGCATTTCCAGGTCGCTTAAAGAGTCCATTAGCGTTTAAAGTCGTCAACACCAACAGGACATAAAAACAGGTACAGATACACACTCATATGAAGAGAATATCTGCACATGTATGAGCCCGCATATAATTTATGGCCTTAATAAAATTCCCTCGTCCTTCTTTTTTGGTTGATCCTGGATGTGGTACAGCAATAATTTTGTGACACAGCAATTGATTTAATTTGCGAAAGCCAAGATATCACACCGTAAAAGATATCACATGGGCATCATCCATGTCGTCGATCTATGACAGCAAAAATGCAAATTTATGATTAAGGTTTAAATATGATTACGGAAAGACACCCTCCTCCCTCATCAATTCTGTCAATTCGGTGGCAGCGTATGAGCGATGTGTTATAATTAAATATTTCTCATGTGCCCCATTTGGTAGTAGTGGTAACTCGGGAAAATATAAAAATATGACAAAAATTTCCACCCTCACCACCACCAACACTCCCTTAAAAGTAAGATGAGTGAAATTTGAATAACATTTATTAACTGAAAGGAAATGGAAACGATATTGAGACAATGATGAATATTTAATCTTGAGGACATTGAAATAAATGGTTGAATAAAACATGACACATTCGACAGTTTGCTTTGTGATAAAATATGATGGATGGTCTGTTTCAAGGAAGACATTCAAGAGGGTCTTTAAACGATTTAAATCCATATCGATTACAGACTGTTTATTTGCGTTGCAAATGATTGAATAGAATATCAAAAATGGTAGAAGAAAAACTAAGATATGAATACCGGAAACAATTGCGTAGAGATATAGGACATGTATCCAATAACACTAGGTCACAAATAACAAAATTTTCTCTGTTATTTGTTTCTAGCATACTTTTTCTCATTGATTTTGACCTACTAAACACGAAAATGAGTTTTAAAAATTTTTCTGTCGATTGGTTTTCGAGATACAAATTTTTGAACTTTTTTTTTTAAATTATTGGAGGTACACTAACAATTTTGAGCATATCTTTCGTCTTCTTTGACGTATTTGATCCTACTACTACTCAAATTAAAGCAAATTGAGCCGTCTACAACTCATTCTCAGAAAATTTTCAAATCGGGTGAGTAGTTTTGATGTTGGCGGCTTAAAAAGGTTAAAAAACTGCGTTTTTTTAGTAAAAATGTGGCAGAAAAATTCATATAAAAATTCATATAAAATATAAAACGCGATGCTAACAGCGATTTTGGTTTTTTTACGTATAGCTGGCATTTTTCCAAAGAAAATAAGCACTTACTTAACAAAATCTTACAACAAATGGCGGACATATAATTTTTTTGGTATAAGACCGCTATTTCACGATATTTTGATTTTCATTATTTGCACAGCTAACCTACTAGGAGGGATCGAAAAAGCAAGTTTTTTATAATCCTTTTGGAATAGAACGGAACAGTTGCTCCTATACATAAGTTACTTCTGTTCAAAATCTCACCACCCTGGGTTAATGTCTTCTGTTCTGGCAAGGGACGTGAAATTTCAAAAATTTAGTGAAATCAGCAATTTTTTTTTTTTGGAAATTTTTTTCAAATGTCAGCACTTTGCAGTTTTGATAAAATTTTTAAATTAATATTAATAACACAAATATTTCGTAATTGTAAAAAACCTATTTACAATACCGTAGGGACGTTTCGTCGAAAATGGTATAATGAAAATGCAGAACATAGAAACACAGGTGCATTTTACGATACGAATTTTGGCAAACCCACTTTACATGTATAAAATTGTTTGGAAAAAACGTTTACGTAATTTTTATGATTCTCAGAATTAAAAAAAATAAGTAATACACAAATAGTTATTTAATTTTTATGATTGTGGTTGCAGAGTAATATACGCTTCTGAATGTGCTCTGAATGGACGCTCTTCGTGTTCCTTTATGACTGCTACTCCGTTCACAGTCAATTAAAGGGAAAAAAGGGAATTACACTTTTTTATTGATGTGTGTTTTCCCGATGGCTACCTGTATCGGATTTTTTTTTACAGAAATTCCCCCCACATTTGTGAGTGGTCATTATTTGGAAACTTTTCCACAATTTGAAACGCACACTTGCTGAATCAGGTATATAGCCACCCTTAAAAGATGCGCCCATTCATAAGTACCTGTCAGTAAAATATTGTAACATACTTAGTATTTATAGGTGTTCATTTATCGTTTTTTGTCATTCAACAAGTGTCTACGAACGCGAGTAGTACGAGTAAAAAGTGAAACAAATTGAATTTAAGTGCATATAATACCTACCCAACAAGTAAGACAATGAGTAAAAGACTACGTGTGTTCGAGTGTTTGAACAATCCAGACAATTTCTGCAATGTTTGTGGCGAGTTTATAAAGAATAATCACGCACACACGTTTACTCCAGCAGTGCAATTGCACTATTTGAATTATTTTGGTATTTCACCAAATATCACAGAACCATGGACACCTAAGTCGCTATGTGATCTTTGCTATATAATCCTAACCAACTGGGCAGCTGGCGGAAGGTAAGAATTTTTATTTAAACACATTAAGCAAAGCAAATATAGTAATTTATTTTAATTTTAGGCGCCATATGAAATTCGATACACCAATGATGTGGAAAAAGCCGCTATGCCATTCCACAGACTGTTATTTTTGCCTCACCACAAACAGTGGGGTAGGGAGATTTTTAAAATGGAACTACGCTCAAGTGGGATCGTTTGCACTTCCAGTACCACATTCGAATGATGTACCATATCCAGTGTGCCCTGGTGCATCTCTTCAAAAAGCAGAATCGTCAGATCAAGAGTCCGAGTCAAGTGCAAGCGAATTTGGGGCGTGCAGAAAGCGAAAATTACTGTCACAGGCCGAACTAAACGATTGGGTGCGCGATTTTGGTCTCACTAAGGAGAAATCTGAACTTTTTGCGTCTCGGATGGTACAGTGTGGATTTGCGGATTAAGAAGTGAAAGTAACAGCGTACAGGAAGCGTCACCAGCAGTATGCAAAATTTTATACAAAGAAAGACGAAATATGTTTTTGCAGCGACATTTCCGGCTTGTTCCAAGAGCTTCACCAAATTCACAATCCCAATGAATGGAGGTTGTTTATTGACAGCAACAAAGAGAGCTTGAAGGCAGTTCTCTTACATAATGGGAATGAAAAGCCATCTCTTCCTATTGCTCATGCGGTTCATTCAAAGGAGAACTATGAAACTATGAACATTTTGCTGAAATGCATAGAGTATAGCAAATATAATTGGAAAATATGCGCCGACCTCAAAGTTGTGGCCATTCTGTGTGGACTCCAAGGAGGCTATACGCGACATTGCTGTTTTCTGTGCCTTTGGAATAGCCGCGCTGATGATCAGCATTATATTAAAAAAAAATGGCCGGAACGAACGAAACCTGTAGTTGGAGAAGCGAATGTTCAGCGCAAACCACTAATAGAGAACCGTGAAAATATAATACTTCCGCCGCTGCACATAAAATTGGGTTTGATAAAAAATTTTGCCAAAAAATTGGACAAAGAAGGTGAAGCTTTTGCCTATTTACGGTCAATTTTCCCTTACCTTTCGCTGGCAAAAATTAAAGAAGGAGTCTTCGCAGGACCCGAGATAAAAAAAATGTTGAAAGATGAAACATTCCCGAAGCTGTTATCACCCATCGAAGCCGCAGCATGGAATTCCTTCAGGCTTGTTGTGGAAAACTTTTTAGGAAACAACAAAAGCGATAATTATAAGGACATAGTTGAGGATCTGGTAAAGAACTATGAAGCAATGGGTAGGTTTTTTTTGAAACAAATGTTAATTTAAATAGCGTTTTAATTCTCGTTTTTTTTTCATTTTTGGGTAGGAGTGCACGTGTCACTTAAAATACACTTTCTGCATTCTCATTTGGATTTTTTCCCTGAGAATTTAGAAGACGTGAGCGACGAACACGGCGAGCGCTTACATCAGGAATTGAAGGCTATGGAACGACGCTATCAGGGCATCTATGACACGGCTATGATGGGTGACTACATTTGGACCCTAATACGTGAGACCAATTGCAGCGAATACAAAAAACAAAGAAGAAGTCAGCTGTTTTTCCACATGGCATAAAATGTACAGTTATATCTTTGTTTCTACTCATTTTTTTTGGGCGTTGATTTGGTTAATTTCGTTAGTTTAGCTAACCTGGCACATCCATTTCTAATTGTGCCATACATTGAGTATGTAGTGCTCTAAATAAATTAAAAAATAATATACTAAGACTAATTTGTTTATTTTAAATTAAGTTCAAATGTATTTATTCGTTTGCGTTGGTTAGGAAGCTGTGCAAATAATGAAAATCAAAATATCGTGAAATAGCGGAATTTCGGTCTTTTACCAAAAAAATTATAAGTCCGCCATTTGTTGTCAGATTTTGTTAAGTAAGTGCTTATTTTCTTTGGAAAAATGCCAGCTATACGTAAAAAAACCAAAATCGCTGTTAGCATCGCGTTTTATATTTTATATGAATTTTTATATGAATTTTTCTGCCACATTTTTACCAAAAAAACGCAGTTTTTTAACCTTTTTAAGCCGCCAACATCAAAACTACTCACCCGATTTGAAAATTTTCTGAGAATGAGTTGTAGACGGCTCAATTTGCTTTAATTTGAGTAGTAGTAGGATCAAATACGTCAAAGAAGACGAAAGATATGCTCAAAATTGTAAGTGTACCTCCAAAAATTTAAAAAAAAAAGTTCAAAAATTTGTATCTCGAAAACCAATCGACAGAAAAATTTTTAAAACTCATTTTCGTGTTCAGTAGGTCAAAATCAATGAGAAAAACTATGCTAGAACCAAATAACAAAACGACTGTTGGCTAGTGTAATGAAAAACAACATCAGCCAAATGGCCACCACGACCACGCTTACAGGACCATATCCTTTTCATGAAATTTTCCATAACCAAATCGCAAAGTGGCTACCTTATGTCCTCGATAGCCTCACGAATTTTATCTTTGAGGTCTTGAATCGATGCTGGGCTGTTGGCGTAGACCTTATCTTTCATGTGGCCCCAAAGGAAGAAGTCGCAAGGTGTAAAATCACAAGATCTCGGTGGCTAATTGTGATCATCTCTTCGAGAGATAACATGGTCCGGAAACTTTTCCCGTAACAGAGCAATGGTTTCGTTGCTTGTGTGGCATGTAGCGCCGTCTTGTTGAAAGTAAACGTTGTCCAGATCAATACCATCCAACTCCGACCATAAAAAATCATTAATCATCTCTCGATAGCGCAGTCCATTCACCGTAACTGTTGATTCAACCTCATTTTCGAAAAAGTAAGGTCCAATGACCCCGCCGGACCATAAACCGCACCAAACCGTCACACGTTGAGGATGGAGAGGCTTCTCAACAACAACTCTTGGATTTTCCGAGCCCCAGATGCAAAAATTTTGCTTGTTGACGTAGCCACCGAGGTGGAAATGGGCCTCATAAGTCAAGATGATTATTCGATGATTTTCGATTTTTCGAATTTTTCTACCTGTCAAATGTCAAAGAATAAAAGCTTCAAAAGAGACAGCTCACGAAATACCGGGTGATTCAAAATAACACCTCTTGTTGGAAAACCCTGTATAAAAATCTCCACTTCTACACAGATAGTTTTAATCATGACAATCAGGTTAGTTTCCGACTGCACTGTAAAGAACTCAGTATTAATACAGCTCATAGACTACCAGTTCTGACCGGACACTGCCTGAACGGCGAACACACAGTAGGATAGGTATTGAGTCCAATATCTTCGGTAGGAGCTGTGGTGATGAGGTAGAAGTGGAGAGCATTGAGCACCTGCTTTGCTACATGAGGTCGGCCTTTCTAGGAAGTCTGATGGAAGTCTGAAGTATTTTATGTAACGATATTCGTACTATTGATAACTTTTTTTTATCAAACAGGTTGGTTTCCAAGTGGGGCAAATGTGCCCGTGGTATCACTAGAATCTACATTGATCTATGTGTACTGGCAAAGCTGGCTGCCAACCTAACCATAACCATATCGTGAAAAAATTTAAAATCAGTCGGTTTCTCCTTGGAGAGTTATCGCGTGCACAAACCAGACAGACGAGAACCTTTAGCCCTGCTTTTAGCGCGAACCCATCTCTGTAAGAAAATAAAATTCCCCCACCCCCATTTAAGTCCTATTTTGCAAATTTTTTACGAAATTCGGAAATTTATATTGACACATATGTGTTCATTCCATTATTTATCTCTGTAAAAGTACGAATCATGAAGACTGTTTAATACACTTTCTAATCCCAGATATAGGTCGGTTACCCTTTTTGGGTAAACCTATTTCGAAGTATTCTGAATCCAGTGGTGAATTGTTCTTTTAATGCTTGCCTGGAGATAAAACCTGAGATCGAAATGGAGAAAACCTACGAAGAATTACTTCTCTTCAAAGACTCTCGCCTTCTTAATGCTGAAAAATAGCCATCAAGAAATTGAATATTTAAAAACATACAAATCGTGGAGATTTCTAGGTTGTACCTTCGATAATAACTATGCCACATGAAAAAAAATTTAAACGAAAGGTTTTACATTCCAAAATTCCTGAGTCCCTTTCCGTATGTAATATTTTCCAGAAAGTGTTTTAGAGGATTATTTTAAACTTCAATTCTAGTTGAAGAAATACAAAAAAAATCTAACAACGAAAGTGATGAAGAGTAAAAAAGAAAATTACTTCAGAAACCAAATCAAATACTCAGCACGCCACTCATGGATTGACTTGCCCACACGCATTGCTGTGCTCTGCCTGGCATGGAGCGTCAGTGTCCTTTTTGTCCCTGTGGTCCAATATAATTAAATTCACTGACAATGCACAACGTGAGTAAGTGCACCACCGTGCCACCGTATCACAAGCAGCCATTCATATGTAAACCACTGCAACCAGAAAAGAAAGGGACGGGAAGAGGGAGAAATATGTATAACACGTAATGCTATTCGCCCAACAAAAGGAGTAGCCTCTTTGGCCACGCATGGAAATGAAATCGTGAAAAGTATTGTAAAACCATATTTGGAGTTTGGAAACTATGGGTCAGGGGAACGTGTTACATTCCCAACTACGTTGAGTGGAATACTTGAAAACATTGAACTCATCATAAATTGTCTTATCAGCAGTATTGCAAACCACAAGCTCCAGGGAGAGAGAGAGAGAGAGGGAGAGAGAGAGAGAGGGAGAGAGATGGGTAGGGTACGACCACGACCATCACCATCACACATTGAAGTAAATGGTAAGCTTACAATATATGTGGTCCACATTAAAAGGGCTTTGTCCATCTTTCGCTGCATGCATCCTACTGAATCTCATTGTTGCTCTCCAGTAAAAGTTGTGGGGCGAATTACCTGGGTCACTTAAAGGGTGATTGCTGGGTCATCGTTTCTCTTCTTTGTTGTCTGATCACTGTGTGGGGGTCGTTGTTGTCGACGTTGCTTTTGCTGTTTGGCTGGTGGTTAACATGCCAATGTTGAATTGATTAAGGCTTCAACATCAAATAAATCCCCCAATTCCTCCCCCATTCCTATCGAGGACTGTAAGCGATAATATGTAATCGCTGCCACCACACAACTTCAACCACATGCCAGTAAAAGGTTGCCCAGTTATTTCACACAGCATGCCAAGGAATGTCATGTGGCTGCAGGAGCTATACATAGCGGGGGAACAGCAACTTAAACGACACCGAAGGACAAGCACAGTGTTTAAAAATTATAGAAAATGATGAATCCTTCAAAACACGGGCGGCGTATGGAGGAGCGGAGGCTAAGCGAACATTCATCTATAGGTTTATCAGAACTTATTTGAACCTTAACTTATTTGAACGCTTAACTGGCTGATATGTATTGCAACCAACTTCAGGTTGCTATCATTTCTAAACCACTAGTCTGATAGCTGACAGATTTATTTCAGTTACAGTTCATTTTATTGTTTACAAGCTTACAAAAGCATTTTGATTTATTGCATTCAGAAAAAAACGTTATTCGTGATGGAATTCAAGCGTGATAGTGTGATTGCTTTATATTTGGGTGGAAAAACACAAGTGGCTATCGTTAGAGCCCTCCAGCATTTAAATGTGAATAAATCTTTTGTTTCTCGTACCATTGCTCGTACCGTGATACTGGCAGTGTTGCATCGCGTCCAAAAAGTGGAAGAAAAAAACGGTAACAACACCAGAAATGATCCGAAAAGTGAAGGCCAGATTTAATCAAAATCCACGCCGCAGTGGTAGAAAAATTGCTCGTGAGCTGAACATATCGCGAGAACGGATACAACACATATTAAAAAATGAGCTTGGACTAAAGCCATTGAAGTTCCAAAAAGTGCAAGAGCTCACGGATGCACAAACAAAAGTTAGACTGGAAAGAGCCAAGGAGTTGCTTCGCTTGCACGAAAGTGGCCAGTTACCGAATTTGGTTTTCTCCGATGAGAAGCCATTCCAAATTGAGCAGTTTGTGAACAAACAAAATGATGGGGTTTACTTGCCAAAGAAGTCAGGTGAAAATTTACACCTTCGATTGGCCACCAGAACTCAAGCGCCGCCGATGGTAATGGTGTGGGCCGCCGTAACGGCCGATGGTCGCTCCCCGCTCGTATTCATCGACCATGGGGTCAAAATAAATGCTGAATATTATCGGGAAAATGTTCTAAAGACAGTATTGAAGCCCTGGGCAGACAAACATTTCGGCCGCAGACCATGGACATTCCAACAGGACTCAGCACCATCGCACTCAGCACGCGGCAACCAAGAATGGCTTAAAAAGGAGGTTCCTCGCTTCATTTCTACCGCACAATGGCCACCAAGATCTCCGGATCTCAATCCGTTGGACTTTTGCGCCTGGGGCATTTTAGAGAGTAAGGTTCGCACTAAAAAATACCAAAGTATCGATCATCTCAAGACGGCGCTTCGCCGGGAATGGGCCTAAATACCGCAGAGCCACTTTCGTGCAGCGTGTGATGGCTTTGTCGGCCGTTTGAAGGCCATAATTCGTGCCAAAGGTGGCTAATTCGAGCAAGCCTACACTGTTTCTAAAATTTTATGTTATTTCCGACATTTTTTGCTTTTGAACAATAAAATTTAAAAAAAAAAATTAAAAAAAATATAGCGCTTTACTTTGTTGCATTACATATCAGCCACCCTGTATATGGCTTATTTTTTATTTATTTATATGAATTACAATACAAAGTAAATTTATATTCTAATTGTACGGTCCAAGGAAAAGCCGAGTTACAAAGACCATGTGGCTAGAGTTTGCAGCGACAGGCCAGAGCCTCTGGTGGGAATCGAACCCACGACCCGCAAACTCATAGGCGAGCACGCTACCAACTCACCCACTGGGGCGCTCATATATATACTCGTATATATATTTGGAATCTGTGTCGGTTGCCCGTTATTATTTCGATCTGTAATCGTTATGATTTAAACTGAGATACTCTCTCGGCTAAAGACCAACCTGCTTCTATACAGTGATAGAAAGCAAGTATTTTACATGGCAAAATATATTGCAAGTATTTCATTGGAATCTATTTTACTTAATTGAACCTTAACTTTCTGAGTATTCTAAAATTGGAATATATTTTACGCCTAGACTGTCCAACTGACAATTTTCCTATCTTTTTGTGCCTCCGTAGGTGTAATAAAAGCTCCCAGCGAACCCACGACCCGCAAACTCATAGGCGAGCACGCTACCAACTCACCCACTGGGGCGCTCATATATATACTCGTATATATATTTGGAATCTGTGTCGGTTGCCCGTTATTATTTCGATCTGTAATCGTTATGATTTAAACTGAGATACTCTCTCGGCTAAAGACCAACCTGCTTCTATACAGTGATAGAAAGCAAGTATTTTACATGGCAAAATATATTGCAAGTATTTCATTGGAATCTATTTTACTTAATTGAACCTTAACTTTCTGAGTATTCTAAAATTGGAATATATTTTACGCCTAGACTGTCCAACTGACAATTTTCCTATCTTTTTGTGCCTCCGTAGGTGTAATAAAAGCTCCCAGCCATTCCGTTAGGTCCCGGACCGGTTAAACTTATTTCGAAACACTGTGTTTTATCGGCGGGAGGCAACACCTTAGGAACAGCTTCACATTCACACTTGACGTTGTATCCTTTATAACAAAAAGAAAAAAAAATACAAAACTGGAGGTCATTTCAGTATCATTTTTTGCGACATCTTTGGATGTTTTTCACATAAGAATGAAATCGAACGAAAGGTTGAAAGAGCGAACCAAGTTAATGTTCAATCTGATTTTTTACATGCACACATCAGTGGAATTGATAGAAAACAATTTATTTTCATACAAAAAAAAGGAAAATCATATACAACATATTTACGTTTACATACGAACGTAAAAAATTGCATTTGATTTATATTTTTTCATGGAAATATTGTGAGATTGTATCGCTGCTTTACTTTGGTTTTGACATACCAGCAGGAGAGTGATGATGTTGATGCTATTGAAATATATGAATGATGTTTTTTCCATTAACCCAAAGCATCAAGAATATAATGATTTACACAAAATGTTTCATTATAAAAAAAACCGACAGTGAGGAGGAAATTACTTAGACAATTCTATTTTTGGGCTGAAGGAGTTTTTAGTGGAACGAAGGTGGCTCATGGCTAAAAGGCAATTAAAATTGTCACAATTGATGATATTAAGCATTTAGTCCTGTTAATAATACATTAATATTATTACTGGGCTTAACAAGTAACAACGATAAATTGGTGGATTTTATTTTTAATCTATGAAGGGTCTTGCTTGGATTTGGACATGGCTCCTAGAGAGGAATGCGCGAACACTGCCTGCTACAATACCAGAATTCATAACACAATTATTCAGCAGCAAAAGTTAGCCGTAACAGCAGATCCTCTATCTACAAGCCAATACGTAAAACTGAACAACAGAAATAAATACAAGTAAGAAAGTTCAGTCGGGTAAACCGACTAATGAATCCCCTCACCTTGAGTCTCAAAAAAATATTAGTAAATTTATTTATTTTTTGTTTTATTGAAATTATTATCAATTTAAATTGCATTTAATAACTTTAAAGTATGTACTGGTATTAAAGTTAAAAGCTGTTTACTTTTGGTACAAAATGGTCCATTTGTGTATGAGGTACCTAAAGGGGCGAACCAATAACAGTCACATGTCTCTGGACTCTAGGTACTATAAAAGCACTTACAAAAAATTTACAAAATTTCAAGTATTTATATGCACTGGTATTAAAGTTAATAGCTGTTAACTTTTGGTCAAATATGTCAATTTGTGTGGGAGGTGCCAAAAGGGCCGGGCCATTTTTCTCTGGACTCTAGGTACTATACAAGCATTACACTGTAAAAAATTTCAAGTATTTGTATACACTGGTATTAAAGTTATAAGCTGGTAACTTTTGGTACAAACTGGCCCATTTGTGTGGGAGGTACCAAAAGGAGCGTGGCAATAATGCTCATTTTTCACTGCATTGTAGGTACTATTAAACCATTACACTGCACAAAATTTCAAGTCTTTGTCTGCACTGGTAATAAAGTTATAGGCTATTAACTTTTGGTTCAAAATTGTCCATTTGTGTTGGAGGTACCAAAAGGGGCATGGCAACTTCGCCCATTTTTCTCGAGGTAATAGTGCCTAATAAACTAATACTATGTGTAGAATTTTAGAGGATTCAAATAAGTAAAGGGTTATCCAACAAGAGGTGTTATTTTGGTATTCAAAGAAAAATGCCAATTTTTTAAATAAATGATCGGATGTTTATTTCATAATAAAGAGGAAGGTATGCCGTTAATAATGAAAAACTACGGCAGCCTAATGGCCACCACGACCACGCTTACAGAACCATATCCTTTTCCTGAAATTTTCCATTTCTATGTCCTCGATAGCCTCACGAATTCTATCTTTGAGATCTTGAATCGACATGGCCCCAAAGGAAGAAGTCGCAAGGTGTTAAATCACAAAATCTCGGTGGCCAAGTGTGGTCACCTCTTCGAGAGATAACACGGTCCGGAAACTTTTTCCGTAACAGAGAAATGGTTTCGTTGCTTGTGTGGCACGTAGCGCCGTCTTGTAGAAAGTAAACGTTGTCCAGATCAATACCATCCATCTCCGACCATAAAAAATCATTAATCATCTCTCGATAGCGCAATCCATTCACCGTTAATGTTGAACCAACCTCATTTTCGAAAAAGTAAGGTCCAATGACCCCGCCGGACCATAAACCGCACCAAACAGTCACACGTTGCGGATGGAGAGGCTTCTCAACAATAACTCTTGGGTTTTCCGAGCCCTACTACTGAAATACCGGGTGATTCAAAATAACACCTCTTGTTGGAAAACCCTGTAGAATAGAAGTTATTAAATAATCTATATTTCACAAAATGTTAACCCAGCAGACATACAGACAGACGGACGGACGGACATTGCTCATTCGACTTAAAATGGCCCAAAACGGATATCCGCCGAACATACTTAGGGTATTAGGTCACTCCTTCGATGTGTTACACTTTTGGTTCGTAGCAAATGATATATACCCTCCTCTCTAAGGTGAGGGGGTAAATATAAAATAGGATCGATTAGGATTTTGTCCATTTTATCAAATTTATTCATTGTTTTTCCTGTTTATTTTTTATTATGAGCTCATAAAATTAATGAATTGTAAAAATTTATCAATTCTATCTGAATTTGTCTACTTTTTATTCGACTTTATTCACATTATCAAATTTATTCGTTTTGGCCAATATCAACAACTTTATTCAAATTTGTTCTGATTGTTTTACAGTTTACTAATTTATTATAAAATTAATAAATTCTAAAAATTTTGCAATTTACATTGGACACATTCGTTACTACTTCTTTTGTCCAAATTATTTAAACAATTTATCAATTTTATTAAATTTATATCTCTTTTTAAAGATTTGTATAAATTAGTAAATTATTATGAAATTTAGTAAAATTAATATATAAACTATAAAAATATTAAATGTGATGAAATAGATACATTATTTTCATCTATGGTTGGGAAACTCCAACATTTTTCATAACCCGGGAATTATTATTTTATATTCCCGGGAATTCCCAAGTTGTCGGGAATTAAAGAACAGATAAAAAATGTACATTCATTGTTTTTGTTGTATTTTTTACCATCTTTGTATTTAAAAATATTTATTATTTCCGTGTTTGAGTAAAAACAAAACAATTGGAGAGAATTTTTTTATAACTTCCACCTAATCTCGTAATTTTTTTTATTATCCTTTGTTTACTAGCCGCCAGTGTTGCATTTACGCGTCGGGAATCCCGAAGAAAATTCCCGGGAATCGGGAATTTATTGGCTTTTAATTTTATTAAATTTATTCAATCTCATTCATTTCATCTGAATCAATCAATTCATCTGAATCTATTCATTTTATCCGAATTTTTAATTTTATTCCAAATTATTATACATTTTATCTGGATTTATCCGAAGTAGTATTCTTATTAGTATATTTAAAATGGACATATGGATATATTACTTATCTTATCCAAATTTATCAGAATTTATCTGTCTGCTGAATTTATCCATTTTATTCGATTCTGATAATTTTATTCAAATTTTGCAACTTTTTGCATTTTAACTGAATTTATTCATTTTATTTTTTGTTCGGAGTTTGAAAAACGGTATCCAAATTAATTCGTTTTATTTGTATTTATCAGATGTTCACTTCAAATTATGCATTTGATGATGTTATGTATTTATATTTTTTCCATTTTTTTATAATTTGCTGTAATGCCGATAAAATTAATGAGTTATACAACCTTTTTTAAATACCCATTTTGCCCAAAGTAATTCGTTTTATAGATTATGTCAGAATTTATTAATTTGATAAGAATTTTGACACATTATGCAAATGCATTGATTTATTAATTGTTGTCCATTTTTTTTGACAATTTATCAAATTTATGATTGTTTGATAATTAACTTATGCCCAGCAAAATTTCTCATTACCAAATAAACTGACGGGTAAGCTAATTTCAAAACTAGTAACTGCTTATAATTTGGCCTCCCTTCGAATTATTTTAATATGTACATGTCATTGGAGGAAAGAGCTTCCACACAAGCATACCAGCAGCTGAAAAATAATCATTTACTCCCACGCTTACAATTATTCAAAAAGTAAGCGTGGACAAAAGAAATAATTTTACGAGTGGGTTTGTGTGGTAGTGGATATTTCCTAGTTGATATTGTTTGTTCACCACCATTAGTGGTGGAATGTGGTGAGAAAGTAGATGAGCGTAAAATTGGGAAGAGCGTAACATTGGGAGAGAGTAGTTTCATTTGCCGGGAGGTGGGATTGAACTCGCGACCTCATGGTTTCGTAGTTTGGCATCACAACCACTGGCCTACCTCACGATTTAGAGACAAATCGCTTAATAATCAAGTACAGAAATATAACCCATCAACATCTTCGTAAGTAAATGTCGTTACCAGATGCATTACCAGGTAATGATATCTCAACATAGCCAGCATTACTTTCGGTAAATAAATAAAGAATAACTAAATAATGACAAAAATAAGTTATTATTAGTAATCTAATTTGAATTAATATAAACTTTTCATTAAATGATTTAACTGAATACAGACTACAACGTATATACGTAAATCATTTAAGAAAAAATCATAAATCGTAAATCATTTAAAGGAAAAAAACTTAAAATAAGAGTTTCTAACTTAGATTACTAGCAATAACTTATTTTTGTCATTATTTTGTTAGTCGTTATTTATTTACCGAAAGTAATGCTGGCAATAATGAGATATCATTACTTGGTAATGCGAGTGGTAATGACATGTACTTACCTAGATTTTGCTGGGAGTTATCCGTTTCATCAGTATTTGGTCATTTTATACGATTTTTTCATTTTAAATTTAAATTGCAAATTTATCAATTTTATCTCAATTTATCTATTTTATGAAATTTATTATTTTTTCTATTTTTTTTACAATTTTTATACCGGCCATAAATCTACACATAGAGTACAGGTTGGTTGCCTCAATATCGCAAATATCGCTTAACCCTGTGCTATCAATTTCATGATTGTTGCTTTTATTTATGTAAAACATTTTGCACAAAATATTCTGCATTCCACACATTATTATCCACACGAGATTATGTTTGACTGCATATACCGCTCTTGAACCAAATGTTGAAGATTTATTTATGTCGAGTAATTTTATTTTTTGTTTGTCACGTATCAGCAAAAGAACAGCAACCAATCTTTTGCTTGTATTTCCCAAAATACATTTAATTATTCTAAATTTGGAAAATTATTGCGATAACCAAAAAACGATTATTTATTAATATTTTTTCTGTTGTAGTAACCAATAATTATTCGTTGCAATAATAATCTTTGGTCTATTGATACAATTTCTGTTGTCAAGAATATAACATTGGTTGTCACAATTAAAAATCGATCATATGGTACTATAATGAAAGTTTAAAATAGTTACCACAACTAACCGAGTGTTAATGAAAAATACAATCGTAATTCGATTGATACAACCATCGTTTTAGTTGCAAGCATTTTTATTTGATCGTATCCCTGTTATTATTGTTGTTTTAACTATTTTTACATAAATATGTACAACCGACACATGGTGTAGGCAATACACTTTTTTTTGCTAGTACTATTTTTCTATTGGTACAATCGAATTCCAACCAATTATTTTCTTGGGTGTAATAAACAGCACAAATTTAAAAAAAAAATTAAAAAAATGTGATAAAATGGATAATTTACCTATTATTTGAATATATCAATTTTATCGCAGTTATTTAAGTTCAGTCGACAAAAAAGAAAATATATTTCTTTAAATAAAAAATAATATAAAAAATGGAAATAAAATTATCCAAGGTGACTTCGATCTATTTCGAAGTAATCAGCAAAAAAACAATTAAGGAAATCCATAGCAAAATCAGGAAAATTATAGACATTTTTCAGTTGCAAAAATTTTTGTTGTGATATTTTCTCCAAACTTATCGCCATTTCTTGTCTGCAAACAAAGTGCAAAATTTCCATTGCACTTTTCCCGAAATCTGGAGTTTTATACCACAATTTGGAATTTTGAAGCAAGAGCTAAGTTCATTTCGAGGGACTGCATACGTTCCACCCAAAAAGAGCAAATATTTTTCAGAATTTCGAGTCGACGGGGCAACATTTTTTTCCGAGGGACTGCATACGTTCCACCCAAAAAGAGCAAATATTTTTCAGAATTTCGAGTCGACGGGGCAACATTTTTTTCCCCTCTCTCTCTCTGTGTATTTTCAGAATTTTTAATATGAAATCTATTTAGAATTCAGTATAACATTGAACTAAATTTTTATTCTAAATCGGATAACTGTATACTATATATTTAAGTGCATTTGGCACATGTAGCCTTCAGTAAATTTAAGCTTTTAATTAAATTGAATTTGAAATTTTCCGATTTCCTGATAAATCAATCCGAATTTCCGATTTGCCATTAAAAATATGTTAAATTATGCACATAATAAATAAACATTTTATTGAATTCTATATGATGGATTTCTATCAGAGAAAGAATAACGTTATCGAAGCGTATGAGCAGAACAAGGGAATTGATTCAATTCAATTCCAGCTAACTTCCATGTACATACGTATGTATTTAAATGTTTTTTTTTGGAAATTTTCAATGATTCTCGTTCATGTCGTGCAAGAGTATCAGTTCTTAAAATTGGGAAATTTCACTTAGGTGTAATTTAAATGTTTTATATAAAAATAACTATTGAACATGGGATTGGAATGAAGTCGCTTTTTAAATACGTGAAAATAGTTGTTTTTTCAGTAGTCAAATAAAAAAAAATGTAGTAAATTTTTATATGACCGCCTAAAAATGTTTATCTTTTAACAATCTTTTCAGAATTTTTAATATAAAATCTATTTGAACTAAATTTTTTTCAGTAAATTTAAGCTTTTAATTAAATTGAATTTGAAATTTTCCGATTTCCTGATAAATCAATCCGAATTTCCGATTTGCCATTAAAAATATGTTAAATTATGCACATAATAAATAAACATTTTATTGAATTCTATATGATGGATTTCTATCAGAGGAAGAATAACGTTATCGAAGCGTATGAGCAGAACAAGGGAATTGATTCAATTCAATTCCAGCTAACTTCCATGTACATACGTATGTATTTAAATGTTTTTTTTTTTGGAAATTTTCAATGATTCTCGTTCATGTCGTGCAAGAGTATCAGTTCTTAAAATTGGGAAATTTCACTTAGGTGTAATTTAAATGTTCTATATAAAAATAACTTTTGAACATGGGATTGGAATGAAGTCGCTTTTTAAATACGTGAAAATAGTTGTTTTTTCAGTAGTCAAATAAAAAAAATGTGGTAAATTTTTATATGACCGCCTAAAAATGTTTATCTTTGACATGTAATATTTTTTAAAGGAATGAGGACGTAATTTACTTTTTTTCATCACGACTTTTGTTTTAAACTCCCGCTTTTTACATACTCGTATTCTGTTAGAATTTTAGTGTTTTCTATCAGAATATTAAAAAAACAGTGATAAATATAAAAAAATTGCAGTTTCACACTTTTTGAATTAAGGCAGCGCTATGCAAAAAAGGACAGTACGGAAGATCCCTAGAATGTACTTGATGTTTCTGAATCGTAATTCTAACTTAGAAGAGAGCAAAAATAATTAACAATGTAATTATTACATACATTGAACATTTTATTTATTTTCTCAATCAATCATTTCGATATTGACTATCAACAGCAAATAAGGCCTTCCCAATTTAAAGAACCCAAGGCACACAATAGAAATATGTATGTACATAATTACATCCCATTGCTTTTAATTTTGCATCCATTTGAATTGCGATGTACATTGAAATAAATTGAAACTTGTTTCTTTTTTTTTCGCCCCATTTCCATTAACTTTTTTACTTAATTATATTCACTCTAGAGGTCAGAAGAGCATCAGAAAGGCACACTCACCCACACACACACACACAAATGCATACAATCGCATAAGGATACATTCACACCATTGTAATATCATTAAGGACGTGCAGAGCGGACACACACAATGCCAACTTTGCAAATTAAATACGTGTGTATGCTTTACATAGATACTTTAGAGTTCAAAGTCAGATGAAATAATTAATAACGGCGATGGTGAATTTTCAATATTTTAGTTCATTTGTAAACTTTATCGAAGGAAGATTTTTGAGAGAAAATTATTCTAGATGGTCCAAAATGTTTATAGTTAAAAAGTTCTGGTTCGAATCAATCAATTGTCCCAATTAGAAAAATTTTTAAATCAACTTTAATTGGGTTAACTGAAGCAATCAAAAATGTACTTTTTTCAATAAATAAAATAATTGAATTGAAACAATTTTCACTGCGACTTCTTCGGGGTAAAAAAAAACAATTTTAGTGAATAAAGTCACTACACTGAAAAAAATGTTAAAAACGGCGGCAATGATTTCGAGCCAATGATAAATTTAGTACATTTTCTACTTAAATTAAAGATAATTTACTTAATATTAAGAAACTCGGCTTAGTTTTTATTAAATTGCCTTAATATTAAGTGTGGAATGTTCCTACTTTAAAGGCTGTCATTGGCTCGAAATCATTGCCACTTTCTTTAAATTTAGTAAAAAAATTTTTCTGTGTATATTTAAATCCTTCGAATTTCCAACGCCGTTGTAAAATCTCCCTGACTACGAACTCTCTTAGTAGTCATCTACTCCCCCCTTTTACTTATAATAAATAGAGCGTTGAGTATATTATATTTTTATTATTTTATACTTTGTTTTTGAGGTCCTTTCTCTTTCCCCAACCACTTCATCGGGGATGATAGAGTAAAGTGAGCAAGAAGTACATATTCACTTAATGGAACCATCTAAAACAGTTCCAGCGGACTGACTTCGTCTGAGAGTAGTGTGGTTTTCATATTAAATGCATAATTTAGTTTGTTTGATATCTGCGGTTTGGTAACAGTGGCACGTGCGCCATTCCCAGTCAATGGGTAGGAGAGATGTGTGCGAGCAGGGAGGGGGAGGGGACAAAGTGAACAAGTAATGAAACTATTAACAAGGCGTGCCTGGTCGGTTGGTTGGTTGTTTGGTCGAATGGATGGCTAGGCCATTACAGAAACCAAGTTATACCCCGGTCTCCTAGGGCCCCTAGTCAGTTCCCATTTACACTGATAAAAATGGGAGGCTTGCTTAATTAAGTAAGTGGGTGGGTGGCATTTGCAAAGAAGCTCCTCTCTCTCTCGCTCTGTCTTTCTCACTTGGGCCCCTTATAGTGAGGTAAAGTACCGAAGTCCACAGCATAAAGTGTACAGAGTGCAAAGCCAGAGAAAGCTACAAAATTAACAATAACAATTTTTAATTTATTAATGTCTCTGCTTGGGTGCGTGTGTGCGTAATGTCTGGCAGAGGGGACTAAATATCATACACACCATGTCCTTTTTGAATAAAAAGTCCTTAATTTATAGGTTTATATTTTTTTTTTGGGGCAAAAACAATGTTTTTTTCCTTCTTCGAAAGTAATGGAATATACATAATTTATCTTAGCCGAAAGTTACTCGGGAGAGCAAACATTACAAAATTGCTACTTGTGAATTTTCAACGGAAAAGGACGAAATATGATACATTGCGCCAAACAAACACTTAGGACCATGTACGAGTAATGTAAACAAGTTTGCTGAAGTTTGATGTAAGACATGGACAATTTTATTATTGTTAATTTAATTAATACAAATTTTGCAAAACTTAAAATTGAGAACTAAACAGAAAATATAACGAAACTTTATAAATAATGTAATATGGAGTTTGGTGTGAGAGAATTGTGACTGAGAGATGCCAGAAGGGTGCGGAAATTACGCTTGTTATTTATTATAGTCATTGGAAAAATAAAATAAAAATGGATGTAGAAAAATAGTACCGCATACCAAATTTCAAGTCCATCGGTTAGTCTTTTCAAGAGTTATCGTGCGCATCAGCCAGCAGACAGACAGACGGACATTCCTGAAATGACTTAAAATGTCCCAATTGAGTTTCCAACAAACAAACTTGGGGTTTTAGGTCACTCCTTTGGCTCGAAGGGTTTTCCAACAAGAGGTGTTATTTTGGTATTCAAAGAAAAATGCAATTTTTTGAGATAAATGATCGGATGTTTATTTCATAATAAAGAGGAAGGTATGCCGTTAATAATGAAAAACAACATCAGCCAAATGGCCACCACGACCACGCTTACAGGATCATATCCTTTTCATGAATTTTTCCATAACCAAATCGCAAAGTGGCTGCCCTATGTCCTCGAAAGCCTCAGGAATTCTATCTTTGAGGTCTTGAATCGATGCTGGGCTGTTGGCGTAAACCTTATTTTTCACGTGGCCCCAAAGGAAGAAGTCGCAAGGTGTTAAATCACAAGATCTCAGTGGCCAATTGTGATCACATCTTCGAGAGATAACACGATCCGGAAACTTTTCCCGTAACAGAGCAATGGTTTCGTTGCTTGTGTGGCACGTAGCGCCGTCTTGTTGAAAGTAAACGTTGTCCAGATCAATACCATCCAACTCCGACCATAAAGAATCATTAGTCATCGCAATTCATATACCGTAACTGTTGATCCAACCTCATTTTCGAAAAAGTAAGGTCCAATTACCAGACTTGACTCATCTCAGAGAATATGACTGGAAGATACTGAGAAAATTCGTGTCTAGTACCGATTTTCTGCAACTCGTGAGGTATAAAAAGATCATAAATAAGGAGCGCACAACAGGCCGAACCACTGGCTTAAGTGTATGTCCATGGACATGAGACGTTTAAACGTCTCCTCTCTTCAACCTAACCTAACCTAAGGTCCAATGACCCCGCCGGACCATAAACCGCACCAAACAGTCACACGTTGAGGATGGAGAGGCGTCTCAACAATAACTCTTGGGTTTTCCGAGCCCCAGATGCGACAATTTTGCTTGTTGACGTAGTCACCGAGGTGGAAATGGCCTTATCAGTCAAGATGATTTTGTATCATTCGTATCGTTTTATTGTTCGATCTTTTTTGATCGTTTTGTATCGTTCGATGATAGTGTATCGTTCCATTTTTAGTAATGGCGTAGTTTCTACTTGTCAAATGTCAAAGAATAAAAGCTTCAAAAGTGACAGCTACCAAAATACCGGGTAATTCAAAATATGGGGGCCATATCAAAACAAGGACGTATGACTACCGTTGTTCGTGTGAAGGATCCCGGGTATAAATAAACCCCAGTTACTAATTTTTAGACCAATCAGTTGAAATTTGTGGTCTCTATGACGTTAAGAAGTCAAATCCGGGAGATGCTATATATTTGGGGCTATATCTAAAAAATGGACCGACATTAGTAAGGGTCGATCCCCATACAAAAAAAAATTGTTGCGCCAGTCACCCCCTAGTTTTGAAGATTATCTAGAGACAATTCCGGGGCAACAAAAAAAAATTTTTTTTGTGCACCCTACATGACGCCCTTTTAGTTTTATTATGCTGCGTTGTCATTTGATGTCCGATCGTAACGGGATGCATATTGTTGTTCGAGTTTTGGCAAGGGCTATATTTCGTCCATATGTCACTTTTGACTCCGAAGTCAAATTCGATAAGTGACCTCTGTCATCTCGTTTTCTACGCCCCTAAGTGGGGAATATTTTGAAACGCTAATAAAGGTCTTTAAAAATAATGAAACTTTTGAAGTACCCACTATTATTCATAAACAAAAAAGTTATTATAGTTTTAAAATTACATAATATATGCAGATATCAAATTACACTATCTACTTTTGACGTCGTTTTCTGTCTCTCTCTCACACACACATACACACAAGTAAACCCCTTACCCAAAAATGCACATCCACTATGAGTTCGGTTTAGTGCGAACGAACTAAATTTGCGATACTCCACTTAAACAAATGGCTGTTACTAGTGACTTCAGTTATCCGATTTTCTGCCAATGTAAATGGTATTTATTTTGCAAGAAGTAACGTCATTTAAAAATAAATAATTTTCCTTTCACGATTTATATTTGCATTCATAATATTTTTATTATTATTAATGGTATGTATGGCATGAAGATAATACTGACGTAAATCCAGTTTACTATAACGCTCCCGCCTTCTTATTTTGGAAAATATATACCCAATCCGCTTTTCACATATCCTTACTGATTTATTAACAATCAGCACAAAAATTCTTATTTTGAGAATGGCACGTAAAATTAAATTAAAATTCATTAATATAGTGTTAAAGCTAATATAAGCTTCTAAAATTCAATTACAGAAAGTGCAACATTAAGATAAGTCTGAGAATCTAATACAACGAGAGAAAGAGATGCAAAACTGCATTACAACTGTATTACCTTGATTGTTGTTTCTTGTCCATTAACTTCGATCTTCCGAAATTACCAGCAACGAAAATAATTGTGCTCTTAATTTTGGACATACGTTTCAAGTTTTTTCTTGGACTGTAAATTTAATATACGAGTATATATTTATGAATAAAAATAAAAATCGTAAAAGAAAAAATATTTATTTCAAAGTTCTTTACTTTACAGAGGTAGAAAATCGGATAAGTCACTAGTAAAAATTCGACTCGGATTACTGACTGACATAGGGAAGAAGTGTAGCCATTGTGAAGATATCATCAACGACGTATCATACGTCAAGATCATGCGTTAAATAAGCACACAGTGACAAAATTACTACTATTTTGGTGTCGTGTAGGGTGCATGGGAAAACAGTGATTTCCCTGAAGCGAAGCGGACCAGTTCATAAGTAATTCTACACTGGTCCATGAGAATGTATGAACTAGTTCTACATAATACCCTTTGCCCAGCAAGCAACTGTTTCTTTTTACATGGGCTTGTCCTAGGAAGAATCAATTGTCTCCAGCTGCATTCGTTTGGAACAGTTCTGATATAGTTCAGAATGGAATAGTTTATAATTAATTCTAGGGAACTAGCTCTGATATAGTTCTTCAAGAATATATCTAAACTACTCCAGAACTGCTCCAAACGAATGCCCCCGGAGAAAAATTGATTCTTCCTAGGACAAGCCCATGTAAAAAGAAACAGTTGCTTGCTGGAAAAAATATATTATGTAGAATTAGTTCATGCTCTCTTGGTTATGGACCACCACTTTTCAGCTTGCCTTTATTATAAAATTTAAGAATTAAAAAGAAAATATTTATTGATTGGTTTTTATTTTTAAAATATTTATAAAAACTAAATTGAAATATATTTATTATTTGAGAAACGGAAATAAATTATTTTAATTCCTAGAAAAGGGAAACTTGAAATAGTTATGATTATTATTATAACGTCTTACTTGTTCAAATTTCCACTAAACAATGAACTCAAGACTGAAATGACAAGCACCACCATAAATTCCTAACGGTAAACACTTAGAATTATTTCAATGCAGACAAAAAAACACAAACAAATATTCACGCTGTACAAAATCAAACAAAAGCAGCGCTGCCTAGGCAGATTTCTTTGAATTCTCTTGTTTTTTTGCGCTCATAGACTGTTTCCAATTTCTCTGCTGGGAAGTCAGACAAAAGCAGCGCTGCCTAGGTAGATTTCTTTGAATTCTCTTGTTTTTTGCGCTCAACTGTTTCTGGCTGCATTACTTTTGCTCTAGTCTGGATCTAGTTCATTTTGGACCAGCTCAGATCCGGTCCTTTTCATAGACTGTTTCCAATTTCTCTGCAGGGTTTATTCTGATTTCGTTCCTTAGAACGCTTTAACATTTGGTGACGAAGCTCTCAAATTTAATTCGTTCGTATTGAACCGAACCGTCATAGGGGATGTGAATGGGGTATATCTGTGTGTATGTGTGTGAGAGAGGCAGAAATCGACGTCAAAAGTAGATTGTGTAATTTGATCTCTGCATGTATTTTGTAATTTCAAAACTAGTATAACTTTTTTGTTTATGAATAATAGTGGGTACTGTAAAAGCAAAAGTTTCATTATTTATGAAGACCTTTATTGGCGTTTCAAAATATTCCCGACATAGGGGGGTAGAAAACGAGATGACAGAGGTCACTTATCGAATTTGACTTCGGAGTCAAAAGTGTCATATGGACGAAATGTAGCCCTTGCTAAAACTCAAACAACGATATGCATCCCGTTACGATCGGACATCAAATGGCAACGCAGGATAATAAAATTAAAAGGGCGGCATGTAGGGTGCACAGAAAAAAAAATTTTTTGTTTCCCCGGAATTGTCTCTAGACAATCTTCAAATCTAGGGGGTGACCGGTGCAACTTTTTTTTGCGACCCACTCTAACCGACATTGTCCATTTTCATTCGCAACATACCTGCAGATATGTAGCAAATTTCAGCCACCTAGCTTAGGTATTATATATTGTAGCGTGATTACAACAGACGGACGGACGGACAGATGGACATGGCTAAACCGTCTTAGAATTTTACAAAGATTAATTATATATATTCTTTATTTGGTCTCAGATCAATATATTGTGGTGTTACAAACGGAGTGACAAAATAAATATACCCCCATCCTACACTGAAAAAAAATTGTCATAAAATTAAGAAAATGGTCCAAAGACATCATTAGTTTTTAAAATAAGTACATTTTGTACTTAAAATATAGATAATTTCAATAATATTAAGTAATTTACTTAATTTTAAGTAAATTTTCTTAATTTTAAGTACAAAATGTACTTATTTAAAAGACTAAGGTTGTCTTTGGAGCATTTCTTTAATTTAATGACAAATTTTTTTTCAGTGTATGGTGGATGGTGACGGGTTTTCCAATAGGGATGATATGATTTTGAAGTGACGTTTCGGCCATTTGTAATATGTCATGATCTGTCATTTGTTTCTCATTGTATTCAGTAGTGTTTACAATTTCATCATGGAGAGATATACGCAAGAACAACGTTTTCAAATTGTTCAGTTTTATTATAAAAAAATCGTTCTCCAATTGCGCTAATTTCGTGCGCTTAGTCCATTTTTTTTAAAATAAAAAAACACTTTCCACTCGACCTACGACCTTGACACCCATAATCATATTTTAGAGCTATCTTTTTGCCATTGACCGATTCCCGATCCGACGTACCGTTAATAAGCTAGAGCAAAAATAAACTTTCCGTGGACACTTGAAAATTATGCCAAGTCCATTTTTTTAAAATAAAAAAAAGCACTTTCCTGTCGACCTACAACCTTGACACCCATGAGCAATATTTTAGCTCTCGTTAAGAGCCATCTTTTTTTGCCATTGACCGATTGTGGCTACGTGCCACACAGCAAATGAAACAATTGAATTGTTGCGAGAAAAGTTTGGAGATTCGATTATTTCAAGAAATTGTGATATTAAATGGCCTCCAAGAAGTTGTGATTTAACACCATTTAACATTATTTCTTGTGGGGTTATTTGAAGTCATTGGTCTTTCGAAATAAACCAGACTCTCTTCAAGCTTTACAAGTCAATATTGAACGTGCCATTCATGACATACGACTTGATTTAGTGGAAAAAGTACTCGAAAATTGGGTTCATCGAATTCGTTCCTGCAGAAGAAGTCGTGGAGGCCATTTGAATGACGTTTTATTTAGAACTTAATTGTATCGATTGTACTTCACATTAAATAAACAACTTTTGAATTTCCTTCACTTTTATTGGTAAACCCTATACTAGGAGGTGTGGGCCAATATGACCCATCTTCGAAATTAGCATGAGATGGCGATAAATATTACCGCATACCAACTTTCAAGTCCATCGGTTATTCTTTTCAAGAGTTAACGTGCGCACCAGCCAGACAGACGGACGGACATTGCTCAAATGACTTAAAATGCCCCAATTGAGTTTCCACCAAACATACTTGGTGTCTTAGGGCACTCCTTCGATGTGTTACACCTTTGGCTTGTAGTACCCTTCTCTGTAAGGTGAGTGGATAACAATGCGTACTTATACTATCCGCTTTTTAGGTACAAATATTACTTAAAATCATAAGAAATTGTGTATGAAATGTGAAGGTATAATAAATAAGTTTGATATATTTAATACTATTTAAATAATAATAACATTTAAAATTAAACTAAAATTAAAGATAAACTATACAACTATAAAAAATCGAACAAAACTACTTACGAAGTTTCTTTCATAAGAGAATCTACCAAGGATGGGGATCTAAATGAAAATGAAAATAATAAAAAATAAAATAAAAAACTTAAGAATGAAAACCAAAAGCAATAAAAATTTAAAATTACAAAATAAATGAAATAAAAAAAAAATATTTACAAAAATTCAAAAAATATGAAAAAATAAAAAACTTCAAAAAATTTTGAATTTAGTCTCTTTATGATTCCCTGGAAGAGGTTGGTCTGAATATCAAAGAGCTTCCTTCTAAGTGAAGGGATGTATTTGCACAGTGAAGTAAAAAAAGAAAACTACCTTTTGTCTTGTCCATTAAAGATTCCAAAAATATAAAATTCTATTACGAACAAAAAAATTATTGTTCTAAAATTTAGAAAAATATAATAACACAGTACAACACATGATTTTGGGACTTAATTCTGAGAAATGGACGTGAAAGTAGCGCCAAAAATAAGAACTTCTTCATCATTCGTTTAGCCAAGTTGGCTCAATTAATAATTTAATGGCCATACGATTTTTTTGCTCAATGTAGATTTTTTCACTTTCTCTATATTTTTTCTCGGTATACCATACGGACCGTATGACTTTGTGTTTTTTAAGGCACTGGATGCACTTTTTTCGGGTAGGCTCATTCCGCATTTTTTTTCTCCTATTCAATATCTACAATTTTGCTTCAGACACAAAACAGATATTCCGAACGGCATACCAAGAACAATATATAGAAAAAGCTTGTGCAAAAAAATTCTTATAAAGTTATTAGTTGAGCCAACTAGACGAATGCTGGACAAGTTTTTATTTTTTGGCTACTTTCATGTCCATTTCTCAGAATTGAGTCCCAAATCAATGAGCTGAAAAATGTTGTAATGTGTAATATTTGTTTCGGGTTTTTGTTTTGCAAAACCCTTATTTATATTATTATTTTGTTTTTATAAACATTATCTTTTTTATTAAGTCGACATTTCGATCATCATTGATTTATTTAAAAAAAAACAATGTTCGCCGAATGTATTTAAAAAACAACAAAAGCGAATAAAATTATAATTTAGATGATGCACTCCTGATAACAAAAATACTGTGTATTTCTGTAATATTTCGTATAAACCAATAATATCATAAACAATTATATTTTATCAATTTCTTTAATTTTCGGATTCACAAAAGGAAATTGGAAGTTATTTTTTTAATTTCGCTCTGTGGAAAGAATTTTTTGCGCATATGCTTTTCTAAGCAGGCATTGCTTGCGGTTGTTTAGTATTCAAATAATATTCCTTCTTATTTTTGTTTTTATTTATTTATTTTTATCAAAACATATTTGTACTCACGACTATGTTTTTATATACTGAGAATATAATTGATTTGAATTTACCTGAAAGAAAAAATAAGAAAATGTTATTACATTATTTTGTTTTTATTTATTTTTTATGTTTTGTATGACAAACAACAAATACAAATTCAATATAATTAAAATATTTGAAGAAAACAATTATGTAGAAATATGTTGGCGGTTTCATGGAATTCGTGAAAAACTAAAAACAAAAATACATTAATAAATAATAAAATCGGAGATGTAAACAAATTTCAAGTGCATTTGGGGGTATTAAAAAAAAGCGAAAGACTCAGTTGGTCATCTAGTCTAATGTAGATAACCCAAATGGTGGTCTACGATAGTTAATAGATACCCAATTTGTCATCTACTACAGTGTAGATGACCCAATTGGTCATCTACTTCAGTGTAGATGACCTAGTTGGTAATCGACTACAGTGTAGATGACATAGTTATTCATCTACTGCAGTGTATATAATCCAAATTGGTCATTTACTATAGTCTAGATTGTCGCAATTGGTTATCTACTACAGTGTAGATGACATAGTTGCCCATCTACTACATACAGTGAAGATGACCTAGTTGGTCATCTACTATAGTGTAGATGGCGTAATTGGTCATCTAAAATAGTGTGGAGGACCAAGTTGATCATCTACTATAGTGTATATGATCTAGTTGGACATCTACTATAGTGTAGATTACCCCAAATGGTAATTTACTATAGTCTAGATGACCCATAGAAATTAAAAATTAAATGTTTAAAATGGAGTTCGAGTTATCGTAGGTTAAATAAAGGTTTAAAAATCGATTTTTTTCATTCCAATCGGCCAAAAAGTAGAAAATTTGAGAAAAAAACGAAAAAAAATCTAGATCTTTTTTAGTTATCTATAATTGCCTTAGCAATTGAGAACTTCCATAGTTATCGATTGTGGGAATTCGATAATTGTACATTTATATAAAGTAAATTTCAAAATTACATGTATATAAAGATTTTCGAGCTATCGTAGGTTAAAATTTGGAAATCGATTTTTTGTTCGTTCGAATCCGCTCAAAATCGAAAAGTAGATGTAAAAAACGAAGAAAAACAATAAACTTCCATAGTTATCTATTGTGAAATTTCGATAAAAAAATTGGTGTGTATTTATTTAAAAGCAAAAATAAAATTTACATGTATAAGTATATAAAGCAATTCTAGTTATCGTAGGTCAATGTTTGAAAAATCGAATCGGCCCAAAATCAAAAATTAAATGAAAAAATGTTATCACTTTTTTAGTTGTCGATAATTGCCTAACTAATCGATAAAGAAAAAGAAGTCGATAACTTTTTAGTAGCGTTAACTACCTCAGTAAGCGAATTATTACGATAACTGCCTTAGTAATTAATAATCTTTAAAGCTATCGATTTTTTCCTTCAAATCGACTAAAAATAAAAAAAACGAATGAAAAATATCGATAACTATTTTAGTTATTAATAACTGCCTTAGTAATCGATAATATCCATAATTATTGATTGTGGAAATTCGAAAAAATAAGTGTGTATTTTAATTTAAAGCTAAATTAAAAATGACATACATAAAATTATCGTAGATTAAATAAAGGTTGAAAAATCGATTATTTTATTCCCATTGACCCAAAAGTAATAAAATAGAATAAAATAGAATAAAAACGAAAAAATCGAAAACTTTTTTAGTTATCGATAACTGCCTTAGTAATTCAGAACTTCTATAGTTATCGATTGTGGAAATTCGATAATTGTACATGTACATTTATTTAGTTTTTCATGTTATCGTAGGTTGTTAAAGTTTGGAAATCGATTTTTTTCTTTCCAATCGGCTCAAAATCGATAACTATTTGATAAAAACAAAGTAAAACAACAACCTTTCTAGTTATCGATAACTGCCATACTTAACGATTACTTTCAATTGTTATTTATTGTGGATTTTCGATATAAAATAGTTTACGTATTTTTATTCAAAGCAAAAATAAAAATTACATGTATACCAAATAAATTCGAGTTTTCTTAGGTTAAATTTTGAAAAATCGATTTTTTTGTTCCAATCGTCTTAAAATAGAAAATTAGAAGAAAACAATTTTTGTAACTTATTCATTTTAATCGATAACGAACAAGAACTCGATAACTTTTTTAGTTAGCGATAACTACCTGAGTAGTCGATTTTTTTCGATAAAGGCCTTAGTAATTGATAAATTCCAAAGTGGAAATTCGATCAAAATATATTTATACTTTTATTTTAGTTAGCGATAACTACCTTAGTCGAAAAACAATAACTTTTCTAGTTATTGATAACTGCCTTGCTAATCGATAACTGCCATAGTTATCTACTGTGCAATTTCAATATAAAAATAGGTGTGTATTTTTATTAAAAGCAAAAAATAAAAATTACATGTATGGAAGTTCGTAGATTAAAGTTTGAAAAATCGATTTTTTCCGTTCCAATTTGAAGAAAAAAATTGATAACTTTTTTAGTTGTATGTATTCGCCTTACTAATCGATAACGAAAAAAATCCATAACTTTTTTAGTTAGCTATAACCAGAGTTCGGAAAAAACACTAAGGAACGGTTCCTTAACGTTCTGTACCGTTCCTTCGTCGCGAACGGAACAGTATCGCAACCCTTACACGAGAACAGAATACACTAAACATTTTTTTAGTGTTACTGTTCGCGATCGGTACCACTACGATAACGTACCGTACTTAGAACACGACGAACGATACACTACGATAACGTGCGGTTCATAGAACAGTATCACTACGTCGTAGTGATACTGTTCTTTTGAACAGAACACTAACAGTATCACTACGTTTAGCATTCCGTTCTTTTTTATATTCGACACCACAGGTCGCAAATATGAAGCAATCTGAATGAAAATTGTTACAGAGTTATTTCTTAACCCAGGGACGATCCCTATTTAAAATGGGGCTATCGGTCCATTCTTTGATATAGCCCCTATACGAAGGTCCCTTTCGATAAGACATATTTTGAATTTGAATTTGAGTTACCGTAGATTAAAGTTTGAAAAATCGATTTTTTTCGCTGCAATTGTCTCAAAATAGAAAATTAGAAAAAAAATCTCGGATATTAGCGATAAATGCCTTAGTAATTGATACATTTCAAAGTTATCGATTCTGCAAATTCGATAAAAAATAAGTATGTATATATTTTTATTTAAAGCTAAATTAGAAATTCATGTATACAAAGGAATTCTAGTTATCGTAGGCTAAATATTGGAAATTCGATTAATTTTCGTTCCAATCGGCTCAAAATCGAAAATTAGATGAAAAAATGTGACAACATTTTTAGTTGTCGTCTTGGAAATCGATATCGAAAAAAATCGAAAACTATTTTAGTTAGCTTTAACTACCGTAGTAATCAATCGAACGTGGAAATTCGTTGATAAAATAGTGTATACGAGTATATTGAAATCGAGTCATGTACATGAAATGGAGTCACGTAGGTTCAAAATCGAAAAATTAGAACAAAAAACCTATAACTTTTTTAGTTATCCAAAACTGCTTTAGTAATCGATAACTTCCATAGTTATAAATTGTTAAACTTCGAACAAAAATAAGTGTGTCTTCTTTTTGAAGCAAAATTAAATGTATACGTGCAAAGAAAAGAATTCGTTTCTGCGAAACGAAATTTTAGACAACTACATTTCTCGTTTGCAGGAACTGAAATTTCGTTTGTTGTAACAGAAACTCTAGAGAATAAAATCTTTAATCCCGCCCAAAGACCGGCCACGCTAAGGCTCATTGATTCGCGTAACATGCTTTGGATATACTCTCGAGGAGCTAATATTTTACCCCGAAAGAGGACCGGGGTAGTTGAGCCCGCTTCAAATCACCTACTTTGTTTAGATATTAATTGCGGAATAAAACTTTATTGAATACTTTTTATTTATTTATTTATTTCCATGTTTGAGTTTTACAAAGTGTGGGTCCATTATATTAGCATTTTGCCTCAAGCCTTCTTTCCATATTTGAGAGTCTTATCCAAATTACTGGTTATATTCCTCCAGCAGGTCCCTAAATAAGTAAATAAAATGTTAATCCATCAATTCTGTAGAACAATTCTGAGAAATAACAGTATGAATCCGAAGGCTGTTTGGGCCCATAACTAGGGAACAAAAAGATGGCCTTTTCCTGGGAACAGTTGTGTTTGGAAATATATACATGTTGGGGTAAAAAAGGAATAATTCTATTTGGAAATGTATACTTTTTGGGGTAAAAATAGGAGAAAAAGTTAACAAAATTATTATTCTTTTCCCTGGAATCCATAAATTTTTTTGGCACATAAAAAGGCCCCTCAACACTTCCCGGGACAAGTGATAAAGGTTTTTCGAAAGTCATACTTTACGAAGTAAAGAGAGGAGAAAAAAGCAAAAACAAAATGGTGTTTTCAACCTGCAAAAAAGTAATCAATGATTTCTTACTTTTTGGTGTAAAAAAACGTACGAAAAGGTGCAAAAAATAGTAATATACCTAGGGAACATGTAATAATTATTTTTCGAATTTTGTACATTTTGGTGTAAAAAGGATACAAAAAGTCCCAAGGATTGTATCCCCTGTCTAGGAAGTAGTAATAACTACTTTTGGAAATTCGTACTTTTTGGAGTAAAAATAGGAGAACAATTTAACAAAAAAAATCTTCTCTCTGTAAAGAAGTAATACAAACGTTTTCAAATTCGTACTTTTTGTGACAAAAATATTATCATCTCCCGGGGAAGAAAAATACGGAATGTACCAAAAATATTACCATCTGCCAGGTAACAAGCAATTATTATTTTTGGAAATTCGAACTTTTTAGAGTATAAATAGATGACCGATTTAACAAAAATGGGAAGAAGTAATATTAACTTTTTGAAATTCGTAATTTTTGTGACAAAAATCTATGCCAAAAATAGTATCATTTCCCAGGGAACAAGTAATTATTATTTTTTGAAATTCGAAATTTTTGAAAAAAAAATAGAAGACAAATTTAACAAAAAAGGGTAGAATAATAATAATAACATTTTGAAATTCGTAATTTTTTTGACAAAAATCGTATAATTTCCCTTGGGAGAAATATACGAAAGGTGCCAAAAATAGTACCTCCTCCCTGGGAACATGTAAGGATTATTTTTCGGTAATTATTACAGGTGTTCAAAACATTCGAACTATTTGATGCAAAAGGGATTAATTAAAAGGGGCTGGAAAATTATATTTTAAATGGTCGAATCAAAACGCTCAATTCTATTTGAAAAAAAAAATACTTACATTGCATGAGCACTTCAAGCGATCACATATACAGCTACCCCGTGCAACCAGTTGATTATTAGCCAAATTTCTGCCTTCAGTTGATTGTACACTCAAAATGATTAACATAATAGAGAAGATGATGGCAAAGCTTACAATTCTCATTGTAATTGTAGTCGATTCTAGATCTTATCACGTATAGAAACAATTTGCAACTAGTGATAAGATGTTCTCGGCAATGAAATGTAAGTTTGGTATTATTTTTAAATTTATTGTCATTGAGATGCAGTTGTAACATGTAACGATTTTTATTTATAACATTTGAAAAACCCCAGTATGATTTGTATAACTGTTTATTTATTAGAAACCACAATAGTAATTATAAAAATATCTCTAACATGAATCAGCTCAATTGGAAAACTGTTTTTTAAAACAAATAAACCTTATTTTTAAATATAGAATATCTTCGCCGTCGTGGCAAAAGCGGCTATGTGTTTTGTCCTATTTTTTCAGAGGAGCAAATACACTGTTTAATTTTATTACTTCGCATTTATGTACCTTCGAATTCCTAATTCATATCATATTTACTTTTCAACATAGAAAGAACGTCTGTTCAATGGTTACGATTCTTCGTCCTAACGCAATCAGATCTAGAATAAACTTCGGAATACATGTTCCATATCAAAGAAGAACATACATACATACAAAGAAGAACATATACAAAAGCAAGAACAAACCCCTCTCACCCCCTTAGCCATATTCGACAAAAACGTTCGTTCTACAAATCATTATAGGACCCCATAATACACTTTTATGGCAACCCAATGGTTTTTATAATTAATATATAGTAATTATTGGTTATCTTTGAAAAATTTCGAATAAAGGAACATTTCAAGACCCCGCACAATTCAACGGATGACCAATAATTACGATATATTTAAAAAATCACTGGGTTGCCCATTAAAGTATATTGTGGGGACATATATGGATTATGTACAAGGAATCTTTTTGTCGAATACATCACCCAACAAATCCATAGAGTTCTACGATTTTTGATACAGCATTATTATTGGAGGGGGATTTTAAATGATAAGGGGGTGAGCGGGGGTGTCGGGTGTTTTTGGAGAAATACTTCTTTAAGTGTATCCTTTCTTTTATTCTTTGACATGGAACATCTATTCCGAAGTTTTCTATAATAAAATTGTGTTTGAATTTACTAACATCTTTCTTTACCCAGCAAAGTTTTTGGATAAATATCTGGTAAACGCGATGTCACAGAAAAAACCGGTTAATGCCATTCGCATTAGCGGGTCAAAATTATGCGCATTAAGTTGTTTTCATCGAAGGTACATTTTTGTGCACACATAGTGCTATTATAGAGAAGATGATGAAGATCTACTGAAGTGTAGATGGTCTAATTGGTCATCTACTAGATTGCAGATGGCTCAATTGGGCATCTACTATAGTGTACATGACCTAGTTAGACATCTACAATAGAGTAGCTTATGTAATTGTTCATCTAATATAGTGTAGATGATCTAGTTGGTCGACGACCCAAGTAGTCATCTACCATAGAGTGGATTGATTAAAATTATCGTAAACTTTAGTGTATATGACCCAAATTGGTGGTCTACTGTACATTACATAACCGAATTGGTCGTTTACTACAAATATTATAGTGTAGATGAACAAATTGGTTATATACTCAATTGTAGATGACCCAATTGGTCCTCTACTACAGTGAAGATGACCCAATTGGTCGTCTACTACAGTGTAGATGACCCAATCGGTCATCTACTACAGAGTAGTAGTACATTGTAGATGACCCAATTGGTCATCGACTACATTGTAGATGACTCAATTGGTCATCTACTACATTGTAGATGACTCAATTGGTCATCTACTACATTGTAGATGACTCAATTGGTCATCTACTACATTGTAGATGACTCAATTGGTCATCTACTAAATTGTAGATGCCCCAATTGGTCATCTACTACATAGTAGATGACCTAATTGGTCGTTTACTATAGCGTTAATGATCCACGTGGATATATACTATAGTGTTTATGCCCCACTTGGTCATCTACTATAGTCTAGATGACCTACTTGGTCGTTTACTATTGCGTATGGCCCACATGGTCATCTACTATAGTGTAGATGACCCAAGTGGACATCTACTATAGTGTAGATGACCCAAGTGGTCATCTACTATAGTGTAGATGACCCAAGTGGTCATCTACTATAGTGTAGATGACCCAAGTGCTCATCTACTATAGTGTAGATGACCCAAGTGGTCATCTACTATAGCGTAGATTACACAAGTGGTCATCTACTATAGCGTAGATTACACAAGTGGTCATCTACTTTAGCGTAGATTACACAAGTGGTCATCTACAAAGCGTAGATGACCTACTTGGTCGTTTACTATTGCGTAAACGACCCACTTGGTCATCTACTACAGTGCATATGACCCACCCATTGGTCATCTACTATAGTGTAGATGACCTACTTGGTCGTTTACTATTGCGTAAACGACCCACTTGGTCATCTACTACAGTGCAGATGACCCACTTGGTCATCTACTACAGTGTAGATGACCGAATTAGTCACCTCTACAGTGTAGAATTCCGAATTGGTCACCTACTATAATGTAGATGACCCACTTGGTCATCTACTACAGTGTAGATGACCGAATTGGTCACCTACTACAGTGTAGAATTCCGAATTGGTCACCTACTATAGTGCAGATGACTCAATTGGTCATTTACTATAGTGTAGATGACCCAATTGGACATCTACTTTAGTGTAGATGACCCAATTGGTCATCTACTACATTGTATAGGGTGATCTAAGTAGAGATACTATTTTCAATAGCCTTTTTTTGACAGATCACGTGTGAGTCGTGTCATGCTGTCATGTTAATTTTGTTAAATATTGTTTGGCAATTCATCATGGAAAGACTTACGCCTGAACAACGTTTACAAATTATTCAGTTTTATTATACACCCATGAGCAATATGTTAGCTCTCGTTAAGAGCAATCTTTTTGCAATTGACCGATTCCCGATCCGACGTACCGGAATCATCGGTCCATATTTCTTCAAAAATGATGCCGGTAAGAACGTAACCTTCAATGGCGACCGTTATCGTGCCATGATAACCGACTATTTGATGCCTGAAATTGAAGCTCGTGATCTCGGCGACATTTGGTTTCAACAAGCCTGCCCAACTTCCCACACATCGCATCAATCAATGGATTTATTGAGAAAACACTTCGGAGAGCAGATAATTTCTCGTTTTGGGCCGGTCGATCGGCCCCCAAGATCACACCGTTAGACTTTTTCCTGTGGGGATATGTAAAGTCTAAAGTTTATGCGGACAAACCCGCTTCGATTCAGGCCTTGGAGCAAAACATCAGGCCTTGGAGCATTACCAGTCGAAATGCTCGAACGAGTCATCGAAAATTGGACTCAACGGATGGACCATCTGTGACGTAGCCGCGGCCAACATTTGATATACATAATCTTTAAATAAAATGCCAAAGAATGTTCTTTCAAATGATAATACACATTCTCCATTCAATTTGAATTTTCTGTGATTTTTTCTTTAAAAAAGTAGGGAACCTCGAAATGGATCACCCATTAGATGACCTAATTGGTCGTTTACTATAGCGTTAATGATCCACTTGGTCATCTACTGTAGGGTAGATGACCCACTTGGAATTTTAATATAGCGTAGACGATCCAAGTGTTCATCTACTATAGTGTAGATGACCAAATTGGTAATCTACCATTTGGTCATATACTATAGTCAGTATAGTCAGTAGTAGACAAGCCAAACGGTCATCTACTATAGAGAAGATGAGACAATCGGTCATCTATTATAGAGTTGATGAGCCAATCGGTCACATACTATAGAGTATATGAGCCAATCGGTAATCTACAATAGAGTTGATGAGCCAATCGGTCATCTATTATAGAGTTGATGAGCCAATCGGTCATCTACCATACAGTAGATGAGCCATACAATTACCTACTATAGATTAGATGAACCAATCCGTCACCTATTGCAAGTAGATGAACTTATTAGTCATCTGCTATAGTGTAGTTGAACCAATTGGTTACATACTACAGTGTAGATGACCCAAGTGGTCGTTTACTATAGCGTTAATGATCCACTTGGTCATCTACTATAGGGTAGATGACCCACTTGGAATTTTAATATAGCGTTAATGACCCACTTGGTCATTTACTATAGTGTAGATGACCCACTTTGTCATTTACTATAGTGTGATGACCCAAGTGGTCGTTTATTATTGCTTAAACGACCCACTTGGTCATCTACTATAGTGCAGATGACCCACTTGGTCATCTACTATAGTGCAGATGACCCAATTGGTCACCCAATTTGTCATCTATTATAGTGTTGATGAAGCAATTGGTCGTCTTATATAGAGAAAATTTCCCAATTGGTCATCAACTGTGTAGAGTATCCAGTTGTTCGTTTAATATAGATTAGATGGCTCATTTTGTCGTCTACAACAGTGTAGATGACTTAAATAGTCGTTTTCTAGAGTGTGGATGACACAGTTGGTCGTCTAATGTAGGTCATCTACTACAGTGTAGACGACCCACGTGGTTACCCGCTACAGTGTAGACGATCCAAGTGTTCATCTACTATAGTGTAGATAACCAAATTGGTAATCTATCATTTGGTCATATACTATAGTCAGTATTGTCAGTAGTAGACAAGCCAAACGGTCATCTACAATAGAGTTGATGAGCCAATCGGTCATCTATTATAGAGTTGATGAGCCAATCGGTCATCTACTATACAGTAGATGAGCCATACAATTATCTACTATAGATTAGATGAGCCAATCGGTCACCTATTACAAGTAGATGAACTTATTAGTCATCTGCTATAGTGTAGTTGAACCAATTGGTTACTTACTATAGTGTAGATGACCCAATTGGTCGTTTACTATACAGTAAATTACCCAAATGGTCATCTACAATTGTGTAGATTGTCCAATTGGTCGTTAAATGAAGTTCACAGGACTCGTTTGGTCGTCTACTATATAATATATGATCGTCTACTACCCAAAAGGTCATCTTATATAATGGGTCGTACACTATAGTGTAGATGGTGCAAGTGTTCATTTACTAGAATATATATGACCCAATTGATAACTACTGTTGTGTAGAATATCCATTTGGTCGTTTAATATAGATTAGATAACTCATTTGGTCATCCACGATAGCGTCGATGACTCACATGGTAGCTTCCTGCAGTGTGGATGACTGATATACAATCGTTTAGATGACCCAATTCATTATCTAGCAATGTGTAGATAGCTCAATAGGCCATCTACTAGGGTGAGAAGTCCGAATTGATCATCTACCATTGTCTAGATGACCCAATTATTCATCTACTATTGTGTAGATAACGTATTTGATTCTATTCTATTCTAGTCTATTATTGCGTAGATGACCCAATTCGCATAAGACTCAAGTGGTTCAGAAACATAAACGTTAAACGCATTTAAATATTGTATATGCTCGAGATGGCCTACTTCGTGGCTCGCATATCCGCTACTGTAGCGTAAAGAAGATCTAAATTTGAAAGTAATCATATTTCTATAACGCTTGGAAAATCCCATTAATTAGCTATTGTTTTTTCTTGAAACCACAGTATTGAAATGTATTATTAATAACAAACTTATAGAACATTGGATGAACTTCGATAAAAATGAAATATATATGACTTATATAAAAATGCACAAGATATGCATCCTTATTGTTAAAATAAAGACATGGTATAACTAAAATGAAGACAATTTACTTTATATTAAGCAACATTAAATAAAGATATGTTATAACTAAAATTAAGACAATTTACATAATATTATGGAAGTTGTCGTAACTTTAATCTGTCCATATTTGAAAGAATGAACGTTTTTAGAGCAATTTTTTTCTTTCTTTGTGCCATAGGTTTGTAAGCAACGGCAGGTTCATTTCAATTTGCTACAAATTTTATCCACTGTGCTATGTCTTTGCGGTTTCTACACAATAAAAAAAACAATAACTATTAATAACTATAAACAAATGGTGTTTTCCAAATATTATAAAAATATTAGAAATATGTAATATTGTATCAAGAACAATAGTGGTAAAAATAATACCGAGTTAACTTCGAATGAAACGAACGTATGTATATAAGGTAGTTGTAATTTTTCTTTAATCGTGTTCGGACATAAAATCAACTTCAATTACAATGAACATTTTAAGCTTCTCGGTGATCTTCACTATTTTCGTGATCCTCATGTCTTTGTCGTCAACGGAGGGCAGAAATTTGGCTGGAAAAAAGGATAATAAGGGTGGGCAAAGTGGTGGATGTTGTACAGGAAAAGGAGTAGGTCCTGGCAAAATGTGTACATGCGAGGTAAGTAGCAATTGCTTTAGTATGCACTAAGAGGGATTTTTAAAAATGACGATTTAAACAGTAGTCCACAATATTAAAGCCGCTATGTGGATAATATTAAACAAATTTATCCACATACTTTTGACATTTTCGAAAAAAAGTAATAGCTTTCAAAGGAAATTTTCAAAAGACATAAATGTCCTAAACCGGATTGCCACTAAACATTAATGGGGTCTTAGGTCACTCCTTCGACGTTTTACACTGTTTTTCGTAGAAAATAATAAGCATTGAAAACTCTCAATAGTGAACACAATCGGTCACATACTATAGAGTAGATGAGCCAATCGGTCATCTACTATAGAGTAGATGAGCCAATCGGTCATCTGCTATAGAGTAGATGAGCCAATCGGTCATCTGCTATAGAGTAGATGAGCCAATCGGTCTTCTACTATAGAGTAGATGAGCCAATCGGTCATCTACTACAGAGTAGATGAGCCAATCGGTCATCTACTATAGAGTAGATGAGCCAATCGGTCATCTACTATTGAGTAGGTCACATACACTATAGTAGGTCACCGATTGGTTCATCTACAGCTGCCATATTTTTGATAATGTTTTTCGGTTTTCATTTTCATTCTGTTTCATGAAAACGTCGAAGAGCTGTAGAAGCAAAGGTAAAACGATACGATTTTGAAAAACGAAGAAAATCTGTGAAATGACTGTATAATCAAGATGTGACTTATGACAGATTATATGAATTAATATGACAATAGAAAACCGTCCAGTATTGTGAGTTAATTCATATATTAAAGAAAAAATTGTTTTCCTTTCCTTTTTTCCCCTTAGATGATCCCGCATAAAGGAAACAAATATTGATTTGAAAACCATTTCCCAGCCTAAAAATGAATGAGGAAAATATGTAATAACATTTGTAGTAACTCTAAAAATATAAATTTTTTAATAATGTTGTTTAATAGTATTCAATAAAATCAATAGTTCATTGTTTCTATAAATAGAAGAAATTATATTTTCATTTTCATTTGTTTGTGTCGTTTATGTATACTTTGATACCTTCATTCTGAAACATGCTACGACGACTGAACAGTATTTCATTTTATATTCACTCAATATTTGGTGATTGTTAATAGGCCAATTCAATCAAAAGTTGTATACAATAGAAATCTTACGATTATACGTTATTATGAAGAAATTAAATACAATTCAGTATAATATAAAAAAATCTGAACGCCTCTCCTGAAATATGGAGAAAAATGTTGTGGCATGTTATCGCTTAGTAATTCAGTTATCGCAAGTTAAAATTAAAAAAATATTTTTTTCGATCCAATAGGCTCAATCGTAAATCAGAAGAAATACTAAGAACGATTTTAACTTTTTTTAGTTATCGATAACTGCTTTCGTAATCGATAAGCTCCAATATTATCGATTTCGGAAATTCTAAAAAAATAGTGTTTTTTTTAAAACAAAATTATAAATTACTTATGTGCAAAGAAGTTCGAGATATCGTGGTTTAAAATTTGAATAATCGATTTTTTTCGTTACAATCGTTTAAGCCGATTAGAATTAGAAGAAAAAAACGTTATCGAATACAAATTTCGATAACGTTTTAAGTAATTAAAAACTACCTTAGTAATCGATAACTTCTATTGTTATCGATTGTTAAAATTCGATAAAAACAAGTAAAACGCACAGTCGGGTAAACCGACTAATGAGTCCCCAAAAACTATTAGTAAATATATTATTTTTTTTGTTTTATTTAAATAATTAATAGCAATTTAAATTGCATTTAATAACATTGAAGTATGTATTGGTATTAACGTTAAAAGCTGTGTACTTTTGGTACAAAATGGTCCATTCGTGTGGATCATTTTTCTCGAGGTAATAGTGACGAATAAACTAATACCATGTGCAGAATTTCAGAGGATTCAAATACGTAGCCTAGAAGTTATTAAATAATCAATATTTCAGTAAATGTTAACCCTTTGTGGGGGAGGTACTAGAAGCAGTGGAGCAATATGGCCCATCTTCGAACTTAGCCGGAGATAGAAGAAAATATTACCACATACCAAATTTGAAGTCATTTGGTTACTCCTTTCGAGAGTTATCGTGCGCACCAGCCAGCAGACAGACAGACGGACGGACATTGTTCATTCGACATAAAATGACCCAAAACGGATATCCGCCGAACATACTTAGGGTCTTAGGTCAGTTCTTCGATGTGTTACACTTTTGGATCGTAGCAAATGATGTATACCCTCGTATCGCTAAAGTGATGGTATACGAGGGTTGCTATATATAACACTTAGTGTTGCCTGGCGCCATCGCGACAAGAGCGCATCGATGAATTAAATCTTTGTATGGCGATGAAGCACCATCCTATAGCACTGTGAAAAACTGGCCGTCGCTCGCTCAAGGACGAAGGTCGTCCAAAAACGGCCGTTGTGCCATAGAACATTGATGCCGTGCGTGAACTGATAATGCAAGATCGTCATGTGACATACATGTACAGTGAGATAGAGGCATCCTTGGACATTTCTTCCAACAGCATACATTCGATATTGCATGAACACCTGGCCGTAAAAACGGTTTGTTCTCGTTGGATCCCGCACAATTTGACAATCGCTCAAAAAAAAGGCTCGTGTCGATTGGTGCAAAGAAATTTTGAAAAAATACAATCGCGGTGCTTCAAAAGACGTTTATAAGATCGTCACTGGTGACGAATCTTGGATCTATGAGCCCGAAACAAAACAGCAATCGACCGTGTGGGTCTTCGAAGACGAGCCAAATCCAACGAAAGTTGTTCGTGGAAGAAGCACTTCGAAGCAAATGATCGCCTGTTTCTTCGGCAAAACTGGTCATGTGGCGACTGTTCCGCTTGAGCAACGTAGGACGGTCAATTCTGAGTGGTACACCACAATTTGTTTGCCTGAAGTCTTCGGAGAAATTCGAAAATCGAACAAGAGAAGACGAATCATTGTGCACCATAACAATGCGAGCTCTCACACATCGGCTCAAACCAGCGCCTTTTTGACCGGCCAAAACGTCGAATTGATGGGTCATCAGCCCTACAGCCCGGATTTGACACCCAATGACTTATTCTTATTCACTCATATCAAGAAAAAACTGCTTGGTCAACGTTTTTCGACACCTGAAGCAGCTGTCTAAGCGTTCAAAAACCATGTTTTGGAGGTGAATTTTCAACACACTGTAACCAAAACAATTCGCGCTCAAATGACAAAACGGTCTGAGTGAAGTTATGCTTAAAAATGTCAAACTTTCCAATGAAAATGTCAGTTGGCGCCAGGCAAAACTTAGTGTTGCCTAGGCCAGAAATATATATAGCAACCCTCGTAATAACAATAAATCAGTTTCAGAAATTTTTCAACATCTATTAATATTCCAATTTGTGATGATTCATAACTGACATAAATTTCCATTTAACCGAAACGTTTAAAACAATATTGTGTTTTTCACACAATCGATATTGTGGCTTAATTAAATCAAAAGTAACAAAAGCGCACGGGGGTTTTTTCCAAATGTTATAAATAAAAATCACAAACTTTTTAATACCGCATCGGCAACAATAATTATACAAGGTTTTCCAACAAGAGGTGTTATTTCGGTAGCTGTCACTTTTGAAGCTTTAATTCTTTGACATTTGACAAGTAGAAACTACTCCATTACTAATAATGGAACGGTACACGATCATCGAACGATACAAAGCGATCAAAAAACCGATACGAACGATACAAAATCATCTTGACTGATGAGGCCCATTTCCACCTCGGTGGCTACGTCAACTAGCACAATTGTCGCATCTGAGGCTCGGAAGACCCAAGAGTTATTGTTGAGAAGCCTCTCCATCCTCATCGTGTGACTGTTTGGTGCGGTTTATTGTCCGGCCGGGTCATAGGACCTTAATTTTTCGAAAATGAGGTTGGATCAACAGTTACGGTGAATGGATTGCGCTATCTAGAGATGATTAATGATTTTTTATGGTCAGAGTTGGATGGTATTGATCTGGACAATGTTTACTTTCAACAAGACGGCGCTACGTGCCACACAAGCAAAGAAACCATTGCTCTGTTACGTTAAAAGTTTCTGGACCGTGTTATCTTCCGAAGAGGTGATCACAATTGGCCACCGAGATCTTGTGATTTAACACCTTGCGTCTTCTTCCTTTGGGGCCACGTGAAAGATAAGGTATACGCCAACAGCCAGCGTCGATTCAAGACCTCAAAGATAGAATTCGTGAGACATAGGGCAGCCACTTTGCGATTTGGTTATGGAAAATTTCATGAAAAGGATATGGTCCTGTAAGCGTGGTCGTGGTGGCCATTTGGCTGATGTTTTTTTTTTCATTATTAACGGCATATCTTCCTCTTTATTATGAAATAAACATCCGATCATTTATCTCAAAAAATGGAATTTTTCTTTGAATACCAAAATAACACCTCTTGTTGGAAAACCCTTTATAAAAAATTGTCTTTAGGACACAAACAATTTTATTTGTGTCCAAGGACACCCTTACCACCAAAAGTTCGTTACTTACTCTTTCCATTACATATCTGCTAACGAGGGTTCGGTGAAAAGTTGTGGCAATTCTGAAGTTGATTTCATTTTAAATTTTTATCTTTCTTATCTTTCACTTAGCCCCAAAGGAAGAAGTCGCAAGGTGTTAAATGAAAAGATCTTGGTGGCCAATTGTGATCACCTCTTCGAGAGATATCACAGTCCGGAAACTTTTCCCGTAACAGAGCAATGATTTCGTTGCTTGTGTCACAATCCATTCACCGTAACTGTTGATCCAACCTCATTTTCGAAAAAGTAAGGTCCAATGACCCCGCCGGACCATAAACCGCACCAAACAATCACACGATGAGGATGGAGCGGCTTCTCAACAATAACACTTGGGTTTGCCTAGTCCCAGATGCGACAATTTGGCTTGTTGACGTACCCACCGAGGTGGAAATGGGCCTCATCTGTCAAGATGATTTTGTATCGTTTTTTGATCGTTTTGTATCGTTCCATTTTTAGTAATGGCGTAGTTTCTACTTCTCAAATGTCAAAGAATAGAAGCTTTAAAAGTGACAGCTACCAAAATACCGAGTGATTCAAAATAACACCTCTTGTTGGAAACCCCTATAGGTTGATCCATACTGCTTCGTGAAACCAAAACAAAAATAATTAATTAATTTTTTTTCTTCTAAAATTCTAATTTTCACGTGAGTTACCTTTAGTTTTTGGATCATATTTTTTGAAGTATAAGCTCGACAAAGCCGGGATAACAATTAAATTAAAGGACAAAGCCGGGATAACAATTAAATTAAAGGAAATCCCAAAAAAAAAAAATTTTTTCATATTTTTTATTTTGGCAATTTTGTTTTGGGAGGTACCAAAAGGGTCGTGGCAATAACGCCCATCTTTTCAATATACTACGGGTACTATAAAAACATTACATTGTACAAAATTTAAAGTGTTTGTATGTGCAGAAATCGAAGTTATAAGCCGTTAACTTTTTGTGCAAAATGGTCCATTTGTATGTGAATGATTCTGAGTAGTAGTATAGAAGTTTTGAGATATTTAATATTTCATTAAATTTTGACCCTTCGTGAGGGAGGAACTCGAAGGAGTGGGCCAAAATAGTCCATTTTCGACCTTGGCCTGAGATAGAAAAAAATATTGACACATCCCAAATTTAAAGACAATCGGTAAATCATGTAGCAAATTATCGTGCGCAAAACCATACAGACAGACGGAAATGCTGATAGAAATTGCTCAAATGACTTAAAATGGCCTAAAACGCATTTCCGCAAAATATTCTAGGGGTAGCTTAGGTTACCCCAAAGATGTGTTACACTTTTGGCCCGCAGCATCTGATATATATATACCTTGTTCACAATAGTAGGAGGGTAAAACACGATTATGTTTCTACCAAAAGTGCTATAATTTCTACATTTATCGATAGATTTTCTTCAAATAGGCGCTGTTCCTCTACTAGGATGCTAGCTTTTAAAAGTGTTAGTGGATATCAAAAGCACGAAAAAATATATTTGAACCATAAAACATCTAAAACATGAAACATGAAAATTATATTATACGTGGGACGTATAAGTGATATTAATAACTCATTTAATAGTACACTGCTGCGTATGAGTGTCATAAATGTGTAAAAACATTGGTGCGTATTAATGATAATGCAACATATATTCGCAAATCTAATGGTGTTTTCTTTTGTGCCAAAAATGCTACATTTGTTATGCCTTTCGCCCCAAAAATGCCTTTTTGTCTTCGATTGTAAAATAAATGCTGCACTGTGAAAGGGTTTCGTTTTCTTTTGTGAAAAATGTCGCACTTGCACGGGGCAAAAATGCAACATTTCAGCCCTGTATTTAATCGAAGGGGTGGACGCTGCCCTACAAAACAGATGTTTTTTTCGGCGTCGAGAGAATAGCCTAAATAACCGCGTGTGTCCGTGCGTGCTTTTTTATAATGAAGTTTGGACAGATGCTTTATTTAGGCGGCGCCGTGGAGTATTCTTTGTTTTTAGTTTACTTTTAGTGAGTTAAAAGGCTAGTTTTTGCATTTTTGTTATCGATTTTGAACATAAAAAATGCAGCAGTACAAGAGGGTGTAGGCGACATTATTAAAATGCTGCTCTCTGACAGGGCAACATCTTTTTTAGAAAAGAAAACACCATAAGTTTAGTTAAAATTTTTGAAGCAAGAAGCTTAGCATGGTGAAAAGTAAGAAAATAAATGCTCGCTATCAACTCCGGAGAAATGGACCAAGAAATCTGGTACTCCAAAGAAATTTTCAAAATCAACATCATTCTAAACTAATTTTAGAAACAGTGGGTCAATATGACCCATTGTCGAACGTGACCTAAGTTTGGAGAAAATAATACCACACACAAAGTTTGAAGTAATTCGGTCATTCTGAACGAGAGTTATCGTTCATAACAGCCAGACAGACAGACGGACGGACTCGCACAGCTGAACTCACTTTAAATGCCTTCAAACGGATTTCCTCCAAACATATGTGAGCCATTGCTTAATCCTTCGATGAGTTACAAACTGATTCGTGTTATATACGAGTATGAACTTCACCTCCCCTAAAGTCAGCTTATAAATAACTTCAAACCAATACTGTGGTTAAAAAATCAATAATTCTAAAATCAAATGCGGATTTTCCATGTTCATGTTTTATATAAAATAAGTAAATGAATGTTGATACGTACAGAAATATACAAATATAAATAATTAAAAAAAATATCGAGTTATTATTTAAAGCTGTAAAATCTCAGTGCATTAGTTGCAATCTTTAGCTAAACTTGTTCAGACATACAATTTTCTACAGTTAAACGGGATTATACAAATAATCACAATGAAAATATTTAATTTCGCCATGATTTTCACTATAATGTTGATATTTTTATCCATATCTCCGATAGAGGGTAAAAGTCTGGCTAAAAACGAACTAACCGTTTGTCGTTGTTTAGGAAAAAATAAAAATGTTCGTAATAACTGTGGATGTGGCGTAAGTTCAACGTTTAATATTTAGATTTAAGAAGGGATTTTTTTAATGAAAAAGAAAATAAATAATTTGCTTGATTTTTAAATACTTAAAATAGACTTAAAATAAATAAATGAATGACCGACAAAACATTTCTAGAGAAATACATATGGGGAATTCCACAACAAATCGATGGTTTCAAAAAAATTTCGGTTTAGATTTTTCCCATTTTTTTATATTTTTTTGTACTCCTGAAGAAACGCTTTGTGGAATTTTTTGAGATTTTTCCCATAACTCGTTCAGTAGTTATCGATATTTAAAAAATCGTTAAGATATCACTCGGTGTATCAATTTTTTGATCATAACTTCTTAAGTTATAGTCCGATTTGAAATATCATTTTTTTGAAATTTTGGTATTTTACGGTATTTTCCAGAAAAAAATAAAAAAAATAGTTAAGATATCACTCTGTGTATCCATTTTTTGGTCATAACATCTTAAGTTATGGTACGATTTAAAAAATCGCTTTTGTGAAATGTTGGCATTTTACGGCATTTTCCAGAAAAAAAAAATTTTAAAAAAAATTAAAAAATTTTTGTGTGCAATTTTTAAGTGTTACAATTTAAATGTAATTTTTTAAATTGTTTGTACTCTCCGATTTTTGCGAATTTTTTATATTTGAAATTTCAATTAATTCTCTAACATATACGCTTTGGATGGAAGAGGGCCACAACTTGTTCATATTTTTTTTAATTTTTTTAAAATTGTTGAAAAAGTTTTCGCTGCTAGCCACTTTGCTTATGACTTGAAGGCTTCGGTATAGATGTTCCACGCTAAAGAACAAAATAAAGGAGACACTTCAGGAAGTATTTCTTCCAAAACATCCGCCACCCCCGTTGATCCCCTTACCCCTGATAATCTCTATCCAAAAATAACTATGTAAAGGGTTTTCCAAAAGTTTTTTATTTAATGTGAAGTACAATCGATACAATTAAGTTCTAAATAAAACATCATTCAAATGGCCTCCACGACTTCTTCTGCAGGAACGAATTCGGTGAACCCAATTTTCGAGCACTTTTTCCACTAAATCAAGTCGTATGTCATGAATGGCACGTTCAATATTGACTTGTAAAGCTTGAAGAGAGTCTGGTTTATTTCGAAAGACCAATGCACAGTGGTTGGGCTTGTATGGCGCCGCGGCCATAAATACTTCTAGTTGTTATATCGTTATGAAATTTTCACCAAAATTGTAGAAAAATATTTTAAATTTGTAATAAAAAAATTGGCCATATCGCACGACTATATCCTATAGCTACCATAGCAAATATCGGACCAAATTTGAATAACTTTGATTTTTCGGCTTGAAACTTTTTTAATTTATTATTATTACATTTAAAATAATATTTTTAGGGAAAAATAATTACAAACTATTTTAAATTTAGGTCATCTAGTAGGTCATATCGCTCACTCACTTCAAGAGTGACATAACTCAAAATTTAAAATTGCCGAAATGTTTAACTTTAAGTCCGTATAAAAAGACAAGTAACATTAAATAAGATCTTAAAAACGCTTCAATAATCCGAAATATGGTTGTTTACTTAAATACCAAATTTCGCTGAGATTACTTTGTGGACACTTGCAAAATTCGAATTTTTGTAAGGCAGCCTAAAAAATTTTAAATGTTGAGTTTTGTCACTCTTGATGTGAGTGAGCGATATGATAATGTTGATAATACTGACTTTTTTGAACGTGGAAGCTTTCTTTGGCCAGTAATAAATGGATCTGATCTCAAAAGCAATATATTTATCAACTCCGTATTTGTTGTAATCCGTGAAGTCTTTCGCGTGTTCTGCTTCCTAAACATTGCAATGTCCTTATTTTTAGACTTTAGACGGTTTTTGAAAGCTCAGCAATTCTTCGTCGCTTTGTTTTCTTTGATAACTCATCTACTTTCGGACGTCCACCTTGGGCACCTTTTCCCATTTCTTGAGACTTACTAGGAATGCGTTTGATTGAAATTGTTTCCTTTTCACTAAGCCAATTCGATTTAAATTGAAGAACTGATGCCTTTTTGTGTTTATACTGAATCCACAATGCAGTAATTTTTTTCATATATAGTCAATACATTTTGTTAGCTCGGTCATCTCGGGCGTTGTGACGATATTTTCAATATTGCTTTGCACAGCATTGATCGCCTCTTGTAATTTTTCTGCATTGGTGCCGATTTCTGTACACCAACAACTGAATATTTACAAGCGAGAAACACACACTGATAGGAGTCATCTACCAACATTAAATTAAAAAAGAGATAATGCAATCAAAATTAAAATTTGAATTTATTAAGAACACAAAAACATAGCACATCTACAATGCAAAACAGCTGGTTTGCAAGGCAAATTTTACTTTGAAGAAAAAATATGGTCTTAGTATATCCTTGATTCTGCACACATCTGCAAATATCTGCAGCTAACTTTAACTTTTTTATTACCTTAAAACACTCACAAATACACTGAAATAAAAAATAATGGGGGGATCTTGGGGGAACGCAGCTAAAACTTTACGTAAACATAATAAACTCTCACAGAAAATGTACAAAAAAAATGAATAAACTAAAGCATTAATTTCAAAATAACTACAACACATGTTAGTTTTTATTAATATTGTAACATAAAATAAATATCTTTAACTTCAAAATACATTTCAAATAATTTAAATTCGGAGACGTAATTATTTGACTGACCACTTTGAAGTTCGCTTGTGTTGACAAATATTCGGGATGCGTGCAGCTGCGCTTTGCAAATCAACACGTGTTCACATCTTCAATTCCATTTTTAGAATGTTCCGTTAGATTTCCCGAAAAAAGCGGTTTGTCATGAAAGAGTTTGGACAGTTTACAGACAATTTGGTTACTTTTCGCAAATTTTTGTTGTTATGATTTTTTGGAATTTTGGCCTATGGGCGCAACCACTGTGCAATGACTTCAAATAACCCCACAAGAAATAATGTTAAATGGTGTTAAATCACAACTTCTTGGAAGCCATTCAATATCACAATTTCTTGAAATAATCGAATCTCCAAACTTTTCTCGCAACAATTCAATTGTCTCATTTGCTGTGTGGCACGTAGCCACAATCGGTCAATGGCAAAAAGATAGCTCTTAACGAGAGCTAAAATATTGCTCATGGGTGTCAAGGTCGTAGGCCGGCAGGAAAGTATTTTTTTTTTGATTTTAAAAAAAGGACATAGCAATTTTCAAATGTGAACGGAAAGTTTATTTTTGCTCTAGTTCCTTAACGGTACGTCAGTTCGGGAATCGGTCAATGGGAAAAAGATAGCTCTTAACGAGAGCTAAAATATATTTAAAAAAATGGACTTAGCGCACGAAAAGTTGCAATTGGAGAACGATTATTTTCATAACAAAACTGAATAATTTGTAAACGTTTTTCTTGCGTATATCTCTCAGTGATGAAATTGTAAACACTACTGAATACAATGAAAAACAAATGATAGATCATGACATATTACAAATGGCCGAAACGTCATTTCAAAATCATATCATCCCTATTGGAAAACCCGATATCAAAAGTAGTTGAAATCGCTGGATTTTTTAGTCGATGTATTCGACAAAAAGATTCGTTGTAAAAAATCACTATAGGTGCTCACAATACTCTTTTATGGAAATTCAAAGGGTTTTTTTTTTAATTTATTGTATTTTCGTATATCGAAACTGTATTTGAAGAGACAATAGTTTGTTTTCTTTTTGTAAATTAGCATAGAACTAAATTTTTAGTTTTACAAAAAAGTTCGCTGTTCTGGAATGGAATTTCCCAATTGTCACAAAATTGTGTGTAAACTTTAAGAAGGCCATTTAAATAAAAATTAAATGCTTAAAAATACTTTGTCTTTTTAAACTAAAATTTAACATTAAAAAAATCCAAATATAAATTAAAAATAAATTAAAACTTTCAACATTTTATTTATTAATGTTTTTGCTTATTCGATTATCGGTAAAAAATTATTAATGAAAATTTTATTTATTTTTTAGGAAAGCATATAAAAACTTCCCGATGAATACACCGCAAATAAATAAAAAAAACTCCAGTATTAAAACAAGGAAAATGGAAATATATTGATTGCATCTATATAAAATCGAATATTTTAATAATAAATAATACAATGATCAATATCAACAAGATTTTTATGTATATGAGGAATTTCATGCCAAGTAAGGTCATTTTTAAAACCGATCGGAATGCTTTGATCGGGATGAAAATCATCAGCATCAAGTTTGGTCCTATTGGATAGTAGTTATGACACAAAATTTCAACGCGATCGGCTAAGGACTGTCCGAGTTGGATGATGTTGAATATTGACTTTTGGTCAAACGGCTCATCCAGTTATATGGATATTGCCTATTGAATTTAGAAAATTTTTCCCAAAGTGTTTTCGACACACTCATATTCAATCCATTTTAGAAGATAAAAAATTTCCAAAAAAAAATTATTTAATTTTTTCTAAAACAACCCCAATTTGTTGTTACTGATTTTTTTGCTCATACGAGTACTTAGTTAATTTCCTTTAATAGCTTTACGATCTATCAGTGGTATGGGACTTGTATATCTATCAAAATAAAGGTAAACATCTAAAAAATAAAGGTTGAACCTTATATTTTAGCATAACTCGAGAACCATTTATCATAACTGGTTCAGGAAAGCTTTATAGAATTATGTATCCTTCATCTTCTTATAATATTACCTTTTGTCCCACAAGCGGTTTCAAAGATATCTTACAAAGTATTGCGAAAATATTCCATCAGGGTTGGAGGATGTTGAATTTTGAAATTTTGGTCTAACGATCCAGTTTTCCCATTCCGTTACCTATTCTATTTAGAACATTTTGTCCAAAGTTTATTCGATCATTTTTCCTCACTCTTTGTAAAAAATAAAAAAATGCTTATTCTTTAAAGATTTCCTGAATAATTAGGATGAGTTATGCCAAACTCCACTCCGAGTTATGCCAAACTCCACTCACCTTAGAGAGGAGGGTATACCCTATCATTTGCTACGAACCAAAAGTGTAACACATCGAAGGAGTGACCTAAGACACTAAGTATGTTCGGCGGATATCCGTCTTGGGTCATTTTAAGTCGAATGAGCAATGTCCGTCTGTCTGTCTACCTGTCTATCTGCTGGCTGGTGCGCCAGATAACTCTCGAAATGAGTAGTGCCCCGTGCCTCTCATTACCCAAAAACTACTAAACCGATCCTTTTGAAATTTTTAACACTATTTCTTTACATAATTTACGAGGTAACGCTGTCGAGTTTTTTTTTTATTTGTAATTTTTTTGTTTAACAATAACCAATTAGTAGATTTTTTCTCGCAAAAATCGCATTTTTAAATTCAAAGTGTTCCCAAAAATTTAAAAATTTTAATTTCGAAAAAAAAAATCGACAGCGTTACCTGGCTATAACGATTATTTAACTAAATAAATGTATGTTTTTAATTTCTGATGATCCGGTACCGAGTTATGAGGGGCACCGCAATTCAACTTTGTTTCGAGACGCTTCCGCATAAATGCTGTCGTTGCCATATGTTTTAATATTTTTTAATGAAACTTTTACACAATAAACTTTTAAAGTTATATAAATGTCATAAAATTAAAGAAATGCTCCAAAGACGTCATTAGATTTTAAAATATGTACATTTTGTACTTAAAGTATAGATAATTTCAATAATATTAAGTAATTTACTCAATTTTAAGTAAATTTTCTTTATTTTAAATACAAAATGTACTTATTTTGAAGACTATGGACGTCTTTGGAGCATTTCTTTAATTTTATGACGAATTTTTTTCCAGTGTGGAATCCAGATATAACGTCCCATTTCTCGAACAAGGATAACAAAAGAAAAAATAGCATTGACAATAAATGTCCTTAGCATACAAAGAAATACAAAATAAACATCATTTGTACATATGTGGGCAGATTTTTGTCGTTTACATACATACATATAAGAAAACAAGTGAATGCAAATGTATACTCTTATACCTAAATCAACATTTAGACATTTCAGGTTATCGAATACTGAACCATTTCAATGTCTAAACTTGTATACTGCCAGGGAACAAAGTATTTCAAAATGCTCTGCAATTATCACAAAAACTAATCGTGAACACATATCCAATACAGTGGTTTAGATCAGATTTCAATTTTGTATGTTATAGAAACTTTTTGTTGGGTTGAATATATTTAAATTGAACAAAATAAATCTGAGGGTGGGAAGGCACATTATCATCATTCTGGTATAAAAAAAACTAGAAAAAAAGTCGAAAAAATTATTTTATCCCATTTTTGAAAAGCCAGCATGCTAACAAAGAAAACACTGTCTATTTCTTCTATGGATATATAGATATCAATGTCAAATTTCAATTGAAACTAAAGCTTATCACAATTTTGTGGGACTGAAGGTCCTAAAATTGTACCACAAAACTGTAGGTATTTTTTAAGACCCAAAACTGGATGTATTCTTTTAAACCATATTAAGAGCAATATAAGTAAGCTTCATCTTATGATTTTGCCAACATGTTGAGCATACAATCAAATATGAGTCTGCACATCTTTGGGATGTCAACTTTCACCTGATATTAACTTTATCACAATTTTGGGGGAGTAAAGGTCTCAAAAGCGTACCACAATTGCGTAAAACTAATGGTCCTAAAAGTGTACCACAAAAATGAAACAATTATTCAACTCTCTATTAAAATTCTATATATGTTATATTCTTTTTCTAGTTTAGTCAACGTCTTTATTATCAAAATTGTTTTCTCTGCACATCTCTGGAACATAAGGTTTCATTTGAAATAAACTTTATCAAAATTTGGTGGGACTAAAAGTCGTAAAAGTGTACCACAAAAATGAAACTATTCAAATTCTTTTCAAAAGTCTCAAATTCGTTATTTTTGAATTATGAAATTTTTTAAATCAAACAAATTATGATTCTGCACATCTGACGAATATTAGCTTTCATTTAAAAAAAAAAATGTATTCAACATTTTGTTCTGCCAAAGGTCCTAAAAGTGTTCTCCTTCTGATTTTAGCAACATTTTAAATGTCAAATATGATAGGATTCTGCATAGCTATAAAAAAGCTTTATTAGATTAATATGCATTTATGAATATCCAAATATTTTTATCAAATAAATTGTGATTCTGCACATTTTGGAATATTTAATTTCATCAAAATTTTGTTCTGTCAAATCTCCTAAAAGTGTACCACAAAAAATATGATCAATGTCCATAGTAAAAGGCAACATGCGTTATCTTCTCCTTCTGGTTTTATCAACAATTTAAATGCTAAATATATTAGGATTCTGCATAACTATAAAAAAGCTGTATGTATTGATATGTATTTATGAAAATTTAGAGGAATTACAGGTTGTAAATTTATAACATACTATGAAGCGAATCTTCAAAACAATAAAAAGTAGCTATTGTTAAATTGTTTTTCTCAAATTTTTTAAACAGTTAAAATATCAAGTAAATTAAGATTCGACACATCTTTAGCAAAATAGCTTTCGATAGATATACATATTATCACAATTCTGTTCAACTAACGGTCCTGGAAGTGTACCACAAAAAATAGTTTACTACGTTACAAATTTTATGTAAGAATAGAGCTTCTGAGCGGTTGCTCTTCCAAATGATAGTCGGATAAATGTTAAAGTTATGAGCCATTTTGTAAATGTTACAGCCTGTTTCTGTAACTTAAAATTTTGCTTTCGTTCGCTTGCCAGACGACAAACCGCTGATTTGGGTTTCACTAACTACCATCACATCTGCAAGTCGCACGATAATGAACTCGTACGAAAACGTAATCATTTCAGTGTAAATTTTGGTTTCTCTATCTCTCTTTGCTGTCATCTGGGCGAACACAAGTGTCAGATCGAGTCACTTTATTTTATTTGTCGACTGATAGGAACAATGCAATAAAAACGTTATTAAAACCAAAAAAAAAGTAGATATACCTAAATATAATTATGGTAAAAACAATTAAAAAATAATAAAATTGTATACATATGTTTACATTTTTAAGCATAAAGAAGTCAACATTGGCAGCTCGCTAAGATGGAAAAATTCATCAGTGCACAATGAGAGAGGCGTGAGGGAGAGAGAGAGAAAGAAATGAGTGTTGGATTAGCTCAGCTGAACCAACCAGGGTTGATTTTTGGCCACCACTAGAGTAAAGGATACAGAGTTGTATTTTCTAAGGTCGACCATACAAAAACGTGTGCTTTTTTAGACCGGAAGTTGTGAAATTATTGACCTGGCAATTACATTATTTGCCAATTGGTAAATTGTTAACGTCATTGACGTAAAGCCAGGCGAACGAACGAACGAACCTTAGAGAAACCAAATTCCAGACGAAAGTGAGTGATTGGTTTTCGTTCGCAGAGACTTTCGTTAGAAATACAGAAACAGGCCGTTAATGAAATTCAAAAAATCTTGTTTCATATTTTTTCCTTTTTAAATGATGTTTTTGCTTATATTGAATTCGCTATATGTGAGAGAGACATATAAGAGACATTGCACTTGCATTTTATTCAACAATATTTGTGTTTTTTTATTTATGAGGTTTCCATTCAGTTACGCCTTTTAGGGGCATGGACATCCCAGTCGTATATACAGGTAGTAAAATTATTAAATTATAAACCAGTAATGAAAGACAGAAAGTCGGGCGGGGCCGACTATATAATACCCTACACCTACCTACCAATACGATAATGGGCATTGCGATAAGAATTTGGCAGTGTTCATACATGTAATCAGCAAACTTTCTGCGAATTTTCGTACTAATCGGATATAAAACACGGTTTCTACAGCGCTTACATGTCAAATCGGGTGTAACATATATATTGGGACTATGTTTAAACCTGAACCGATTTTCCCCGAATTTGGCAGTGTTCATACATGTAATAAAAAAACTCTCTCTGTTAAATTTCGTACTGATCGGATATAAAACACGATTTCTACAGCGCTTAAATGTTAAATCGGGTGAAACATATATATGGGGGTTATATCTAAATCTGAACCGATTTTCCCCGAATTTGGCAGTGTTTATTAATGTAATAAGAGAACTTTCTCTGCCGAATTTCGTACAGGTCGGATGTAAAATACGGTTTCTAAAGCGCTTACATGTCAAATCGGGTGAAACATATATATGGGGACTATATCTAAATCTGAACCGATTTTCCCCGAATTCATGTAATAAGAATACTATCTCTGCCAAATTTCGTACTGATCTGATTTAAAATACAGTTCCTACAGCCCTTACATGCCAAATCGGGTGAAACATATATATGGGGGCTATATCTAAATCTGAACGGATTTTCTCCGAATTTGGTAGTGTTCATGCACGTAATAATAAAACTCTCTCTGCCGAATTTCATAAAGATCGAATGTAAAATGTGGTTTCTACAGCGCTTACATGTCAAATCGGGTGAAACATATACATATATGGGGACTATATCCATATCTGAACCGATTTTAACCAATTTCAACAGGGATCGTCCTTGGACCAAAAAAGAGCACTATGCTAAATTTCATCACAATCGGACCATAAATACGACCTGCACTTTGATTACAAGAATACATGGACAGACGGACAGACAGACAGACGGACAGACGGACATGGCTAAATCGACTCAGAAAGTGATTCTGAGTCGATCGGTATAATAAACAATGGGTCTATCTCTTCTCCTTTTAGGTGTTACAAACAAATGCACAAAGTCATAATACCCTGTACCACAGTGTGGTGTAGGGTATAAAAATCGACGTGCGTTTAGTAAAATAATAGAAGAAATATATGTGTAATATTTTGGTATACGAGTTAAAAATATGAACGAACCGTGGACACGTAGTATTTTGTGTAATTCGTGCCATGTAAATCTTACGAGCCCCGGGAGTTATGCTGAAAAAAGTGAAAAAAATATTTTTCTCCTTCACTTTTTCAAAAAAAGTACCGGAAAATTTTTTTTTTCGCAAAAAATGTTAAGAAACTCTGTTCAGCATATTCTTAGCTACATTATTGCCAAACATAATTAAGCGGTATCACCAAGTCTGAATTAGTTTTTGGACAAAAGCTGATGACACCTTTTTCGAGGGGCCCACTGATTTTCAGAAACTTTGGAGGCCCATAAAAAAAAATTGGTCACCAATTTCGCCAAACCGAGTATAGGGTCACACTACCCTTTGAACCTGTACTGTCAAGTCTGTGTATTTTTCAAAAAGTGTTCATTTGTTGCATAGTGTTATTTGTTCCATAAAAGGAGACATAAAAAGTATTCCATTGCTTCAAAAAAATAATAGATTTTGCACTTTCTGGAATTTCGAAAAATGGAAACAGCGGTTCGCTTGAATTTTAGTTTTTTATACATTGGTTTTTTTTTATCAAAAGCAATTAAATCTAAAGTTTTAAAAACAGATACAAAAATATTATCATTTCAAATTTTTTTTTTCCTAGTGTCAAAACATTTCATAGCCAGACTGTAGGCAATTGTGTATGAGAGTGTGTATGTATGCAAAAAAAAATGTGAAAAACAGAAAATCGAACAACCTTGACCCAAACTAGGACATACAACATGTATTGTAAAGTTAAAAACAAAATACACACACACTCGCAAATACATCAATACTCATGTAGAACATATAAGGACAAAAACACACCCATCTGTAGATGTGCATACATCCATATATACACACATATGTACGTATGTGTTAATATTTGTATCTATCGGCATATTTGTTCATTCCCATGTACATATCTATATATTCGTATGTACGTATGTATTCGTATATTTCGAAGAATTGTCGCAAAAAGACAAAAAAACAACACCAAGTAAATGATAGCCTAAATCCATTCGGATTTCAATTCGTATCCCTGTGTAGTTGTCGTATTCATGTTCGTGTTTTTGCCCTCATCAGAGACAGACGTATACGAATCGACAACTGAGCCAACACGACCATCAGAATCACATTGACACATGAGAGAACCGAGAACCTGTCTTGGCAACAACGTCAAGCAGAAGGACGAAAACAGAAAACAGATACAAATGCAAATACATTTCATACCGAACGCTAGACAGACAGACAGACGAACGGACGGACATACAGACAACCACCAGCGCCAATATAATTCGTTTTAGCATTTGTTGTTGGTTTTACTTGCTGCTGGTATTTGTTGTTCAACTAAACTCCACCCCCCCCCCCCCCAAACAGCAAAACAAAAAAACAGCAATAATATCGCAATAAGGCTAACAAAACGCCACAAAGTTAATAACGTTTCCTATGCGAGGGTCTTGTACTATAGGGTGGAGTCCGATAGGGGTTTTTGTAGAAGTTTTGGAATCAATGGAGTAGACTAGCTGTAATATAGAATTTAAATAGTCCTTAAAATGTCAATTATATTTTTAGTTTCTAATTGTTTCCACACTTTAGATTGGATGTAGATTACATGCATAATACTAATACGGATATAATACGCCCCAATGGCTTTTGAACTAATCGTAATCATATAACTCTTGTCAAAAAAGGTAAATCTTAGGTTTGAATACTAAAACTTCTAAAGGAGGGATTGCCAACCATTTCCCCCAACAAAAAAATATGAGAACTAATATTCTTTATTAATCGATAAATAAAATAAAATTTCGTTGAAATTGTATTTTTAAAAATTTTTGTCGATTTGCATTCTTCTGCAAAGTTTGGTTTTTTATTATTTTTATACCATATTTTTCTAGAAAATGTATAAAAATTTATATGTTTCTAGACGATTTTGTTTTAATTAAATTTTCTACAAAATTTCAATGTCAAAATTTCTTTTAAATTGTATTTTGCTAAAAATTTCGCACTTTTCTGCAAAATTTCGTTGAAATAGCATTTTTATACAAAATTGTTTGCAGAAAATCCATCAAAATTGTATTTTTCTATTAAAGGAGGGATTGCCAACCATTTTCCCCAACAACAAAAATATGAGAACTAATATTCTTTATTAATCGATAAATAAAATAAAATTTCGTTTAAATTGTATTTTTAAAAATTTTTGTCGATTTGCATTCTTCTGCAAAGTTTGGTTTTTTATTATTTTTATACCATATTTTTCTAGAAAATGTATAAAAATTTATATGTTTCTAGACGATTTTGTTTTAATTAAATTTTCTACAAAATTTCAATGTCAAAATTTCTTTTAAATTGCATTTTGCTAAAAATTTCGCACTTTTCTGCAAAATTTCGTTGAAATAGCATTTTTATACAAAATTGTTTGTAGAAAATCCATCAAAATTTTATTTTTCTAGACAATTTTGTTAAATTGAATTTTTCTACAAAAAATGTTAAAATTAATTTTACTTGACAATTTCGTCAAAATTTGTTCAACAAAATTATGTTGAAATTACACCTTTCTACATAAATTAAAAGTTCATTTGTCTACAACATTTTTGGATATTGATGCTTCAAAATTGAATTTTCTATTTTTACCAAGATTCATTGACATTTTTTTTACATTTTATTACAATTTATGGGTGGATTTAAGGCCAATGACTGAATTAAGGACCATTGAACGGATTAAAGGTCGATGATCAGTTTAAAGAATGATGACCCATGATTAGTGGGTCATCACGACCGCAGTAAAGGTCGTGGGCAGTAAAAGGACGTTGAAGGAAATTTTCCAAAAAAAAATCAAATTCGAAGAAATTTAAAAACATGCAATTTTCCTGAAAAATTAAATTTCGACAATTTTATAGAAAAATTGAATTATGACAAAAAATTGCAAAAAAAAAAATTATTTTCGACAAAATTTCAAAAATGTAAGTTTATAGAAAAATTAAATTTTCAAAGATTTTGTTTATAAAAGTGCGAATTTTTTTATAACTTTGATGTCTATTCAATTTTCTATGAAAATACATTTTGACTAAATTCCCTAAAAAAAATTAATTGCCTCAAATTTACAATCAATATGCAATAATGAAAATGTATTTTTCTTGAAAATTTCATCGATTGCATTTTTCTACAAAATTGCGTCTTTGTATTAAATTTTTTTTCTAGAAAATCCATCAAAATTGTATTTTATTAGGAAATTTTGTTGAAATTGCATTTTTCTACGAAAAATTTTCAAAATAATTTTATTTTTTTAATTACACCTTTATTGAAAAATTAAAATTTCATTTGTCTACAACATTTTTAGAAAATGATTTTCTTAGAAAATTCCTTCAATCCGCTCATCAATTAAAGGTCGATGGATTAAAGTTCGATAATCAGTTTAATGAATGCTGACCCATGATTAATGGCCAGTGCCCGAAATAAAAAGGTCGTTGATTGCATTAAAGGACGATGACGAAAATTTTGTGGAAAAATGCCAATTCCAAGAAAATACAAATATTAATTTTCTAGAAAAATGGATTCAGGACAAAATTTTCTAGAACAAAATTTTCTAGAAAAAAATAAATTTTCGAAAAAATTCAAAAAATGAAATTTTATAGAAAAAAATCAAAATTTAACAATTTTTTTGTAGAAAAGTGAAATTTGAACGCATTTTTTATAAAACTTCCATTTCTACTAAATTTTCAATGAAAATACATTTTTGACAAAATTTTCTATACAAATTTAATTTCCACCAAATTAATAATAAATATGCAATTTTGACATTGTATTTTTCGATATTGAATTTTTCTGAAAAATTTCGTTGAAATTAAATTTTTATACAAAATGGTTTTGTTGAAATTCCATTAAAATTTAATTTTTCTAGTCAAATTTATTGAAATTTCATTATTCTGCAAAATATGTTGAAAATTCATTTTTCTTGAAAATTTCGTCAAAATTTCACTTTTCTAAAAATTGTTGTTGAAATTATTTTTTTTTAGAAAAATCATTGAAATTGTATATCTCTAGAAAATGTTGTTAAATTCCATTTGAATTCTATTTTTTTGCAGAATTTTGTTAAAATTTATGTGCGGCTTAAAGACCAATGACTGGATTGACTACTGACCTGATTAAAGTTCGATAAGCGGATTAAGTGCCACTGAACGGATTAAGTTTGAAGAAAGATGGCTGGTTGACCTGATGGATTTAATTTCGAAGAAATTTAAAAAATACAATTTGTAAAAAATTTAATTTCGAAGAAATTTAAAAAATACAATTTGGAAAAAATTTAATTTCGATGAAATTTTAAAAATGCAATTTTGAAGAAATAAAAAAAAATCAATTTCGGAGAAATTTAAAAAACATGGAATTTCGAAGACATTTTCTACAAAAAAATAATTTCGACAACATTTTCTAGAAAAATTGATTTATGACGTAATTTCGAAAAAATGTTATAAAAATTAAATTTTGATTTTTTTTTTAAATATACTTAATTTTTATAAAACTTCAATTGATGATCCATTTAAAGAATGATTACCCATGATTTTTAAAAAATACCCAATTTTTATAAAACATCAATTGATCAGTTTAAAGAATGATGACCCATGATTAGTGACCACTGTCCGGATTAAAGGTCGTCCTTGACTCTATTAAATGCCGACGAAGGCAATTTTTTGAGAAAATTTTTTCTGGAACATTGAATGTCATTAAAATTTAAAAAAACATGCAATTTCATTTTCTAGAAAATCAAATTTCATCAAAACTTTCTAGAAAAAAAGGAATTATGACAAAATTTTCTAAAAAAGGAAATATTTGACAAAACTTCAAAAATTGCCATTTCGATTTTTTTTTTAAATTTTATTAGAAATATGAATATTTTTAAAAAATACCAATTTTGAATTTTTGTATAAATCTTCAATAAAGGATCAGTTAAAAGAATGATGACCCATGATAAGTGGATACTTTCTGGAAAATGCATTTTCTATTTTAAAAACATACAATTTTAAAGACTTTTTAGAAAAATTTAATTTCGACAAAATTCGAAAAATGCAATTCGAACACATTTTATGGAAAAATATCAACGAATTTCTTTTAGAAAAGTGAAATTTTGAGGAAAACTTTTAAAATACAATTTTTTTTAAGAAATTTCGATTTCTATTAGATTTTAAATGACAATGCATTTCAAAATATTCAATTCGAAAAAATTTTATAGATACAAAAAATTATGAACTATTTTTTTTTTAAAAATTTAAATTTTGATGAAATTTGTAATTTTTAAAAAATACACTTTTGAAATTTTTTTAAGAAACTTTGATTTATATTTAATTTTAAATGAAAATACATGTTTGACCAAATTTTCTATAAAAATTTAATTTCCTCTTAATTTACAATAAATATGAAACTTTTATGAAATTTTCAATAAAATAAATATACATTTTATATTGCCAGAAAATTTCGTCGATATTTTTTAGAAAAAATTCGTGGAAATTGGCTTTTTTACAAAATTGTGTTGTTAAAATTCCATTAAAATTTAATTTTTTAGACAATTATGTTGAAAGTGCATTATTCTACAAAATACTTTGATGCATTGAATGCATTGAATGAAATCGCATTTCTCTAGAAAATTATTGAAAAACTTGCAATTTCAAAGACATTTATTTACTACAAAAATTAATTTCGACAAAAATATATAGAAAAAAGAAATTTTCGACAAAATGTCAAAAAATTCAAATTTTGAGGAAGTTACAGTTTTAATGAAATTATTAAAATAAATGCCAATTTTGAAAATTTTTTATAAAACTTAGATTTCTACGAAAATACATTTTTGGCGAAATTTTCTATAAAAATTTTAAGTTACAACAAATATGCAATTTTGATGAAATTTGCAATAAAAAAAATATATCGTCGTTGATATTTATCTAAAAAAAATTCGGAGGTATAAATCTGTCATTTCTCGCCTGTTTCAAACTTTTTAAACCTAAAGAAGAGGAATTATCAGAGAAAAGTCATTAAGCCAATATTACTTTGAATAGAACTTCAATCTGGTTTTTTATATGTTCAAATCATCTACATTTAGTGTCCTCTTGAATTTAGGGTCAGCAATACTCATCCGCATCAGTGTCTTATTGGATTTAGTATTAATAATAATCATACGCATTAGTGTTCCAATGAATTCAGTATTATTAACACGTATACGCATCAGTATCCAATTGATTTTAGTACTAAAAACACTCATACGCGTCATGTTCTTTAAAATGTGATATTAATAACACTCATACGCCACAGGGTATATAGGTATAATAAATACAATTTATAAAATCTATAATGTAACATTGGCCAAATTTTGCAGCAAGTGGTTGTCTGGTTAGAATTATTTCCCTTTTTTCTCAATTCATCCCAGTGTGCATTGCGGCCAAGTCTGATCTATGTCAACTTGTCTTTGGAGGGATTTTTTATACTCATACGGGAATATATACTCATAAAGGATCAAAGGTTTACACAGTTTAATTATATAAAAATATAAAAGTCGGAGATTTTTAGAAACTTAATTAAAATCCAGACTTACTCATTTTATTATCAAATAATCTTCTATGTTTTAGTTCACACATACCTAAAAAAGAAAGGATACAATAAATAATTAAAATGTGTATAATAAATGTTTTGATATCTATGTTTGAATGTATAGCAAATACAGGTAAAATGAAGAAAGTTAATTAATTGAAAACACAGTGCAAATATTTTTTTTATTTCTGCATGAATAAAATGATTCATCACCTTTGATTTCTATCAAGAAATCTCGAATTAATTATGATGAAAAATCTCATTTGTTTAATGAAGTTAAGTTTCCCTCCTTAAGGACCGCCAGCACCATTAACATTAACCTCTGGTTGGCATTGAGAAAACATTTCCTTTTCCTACTAAACGAGTATATACCTTTATTAGGGCCATAAAATATCTGGTCAATGTAACAACGTAACATAAAATGAAATAAAGCGAATAAAAAAAATCAGTATAAACCAAGACTAAGACAGAACTGGTTAAGGTCTTGGTCTTGGCTGAAGGTAAAGAACACAAACATATCCGGGTTAATATGTACTCGTACATATACACACCACATTAGAGTGGCTGGCGATTCAAAGCAAAGAACAAACATTACAAAAGAATCTCAGCAAATTTGTGGAAGTTTCTTTCGTTCCACTCCAATGTTTATCAAAATGCATAAAAGTGTAATAAAGCCAGAGGAAAAGGGCAACACACGTCTTACATAAACTTGTTTCTTACTGACTACACACTACGCTCAACTAAAGCCAATTGCAGGAATTGCGAAAAAGCAAGAAGAAAAAAACAGAACAGAATTACAGAGAAAAAAGGATAATTCAAGTGGCCATCCATCCATTAACTTTACGTTGAAGAGCACCGTGAAGTATGGCATCAGTGGAATAAGCGTAGCGTAGTTGTAAAATCTTAACAACTCAATTGCGGTTACTCTTCCGCACTCTCGCTCTCTCACTCAGCTTGCATTAAGGACTCTCGAGCGAAGCCAAAGAAAAACTATAATTTTCACAGAAAATGTAATAATCAGAAAACAAAAATAATAAAGAAAATCTATGAGGCTTAAGAATGGATTTGAATACTAATAAGTAAGAAGAAATAACAAATTTGAGTTCGAATTAGTTTCAGATAATCATCTACTCAAAATTGAATATATGATTTTTATTAAAGGTTTTATACTTCGACCAGCTTTCTACCTTTTGGAATATTTATAAATGTATAGTTTAAAAAATTAAAGCCAGATATAGTTTAAAATCAATTGCAGATTATCTGCTATTGATGTAATTTTGTATTAGTAGCACTCATAGGCAGATTTCTGTTAAAAAGTTATGCGCAACAGTGTCCTCCTGACGTCAGTATTATTATTACTAATACGCATAAGTTGTTAATAACACTTATACGCACAGGAGGCCGTTTTCTAAGAAAGCGGGAATAATATCATTGCTACTGAAATACACTATGCAGATTAGGCATACTAAAGGCATCTTCCACGAAAATATTAATTTTAAAGAAAAAATAAAAAGAATTACTACATATTTTGTTCTTGTACTCAGGCTCAAGATCGTTATTGTTGTTTTCAGTATATGAAAACAACTTTGTTAAAAATTAAAGAAGAAGTAAGTGACATGTATTAGGGGCGGTTGTAATGGTTGGATAGACAGATCTGTTTCGGGAGCCACCAAACTCCCATTATCAATATCCTTATTACAACGATTACTTCAGTCGAAATTATTAAATATATACGCACAGCCAAGTATCATTAAACGAGAACTGTTTGCTAAAAGCGCATATCTTCAAAAAAAGACAATTCAGTAATCATCGTCCCTCGTACATGCACCAACTTCCACTCTCGTGAGTCTTTACAATGTAAAGAATTCACACGAATGATTTGCTGTAGTTGACTATGCAACAACAACGTATTTGGTCGTGCCCTACCATTTCTTCTTGTTTTTGTTTTTGTCTTTTTGTTTTATTCGATCTGCTTTCATAGTACATATTTTGTTCTTGTACTCAGGCTCAAGATCGTTATTGTTGTTTTCAGTATATGAAAACAACTTTGTTAAAAATTAAAGAAGAAGTAAGTGACATGTATTAGGGGCGGTTGTAATGGTTGGATAGACAGATCTGTTTCGGGAGCCACCAAACTCCCATTATCAATATCCTTATTACAACGATTACTTCAGTCGAAATTATTAAATATATACGCACAGCCAAGTATCATTAAACGAGAACTGTTTGCTAAAAGCGCATATCTTCAAAAAAAGACAATTCAGTAATCATCGTCCCTCGTACATGCACCAACTTCCACTCTCGTGAGTCTTTACAATGTAAAGAATTCACACGAATGATTTGCTGTAGTTGACTATGCAACAACAACGTATTTGGTCGTGCCCTACCATTTCTTCTTGTTTTTGTTTTTGTCTTTTTGTTTTATTCGATCTGCTTTCATAGTACATATTTTGTTCTTGTACTCAGGCTCAAGATCGTTATTGTTGTTTTCAGTATATGAAAACAACTTTGTTAAAAATTAAAGAAGAAGTAAGTGACATGTATTAGGGGCGGTTGTAATGGTTGGATAGACAGATCTGTTTCGGGAGCCACCAAACTCCCATTATCAATATCCTTATTACAACGATTACTTCAGTCGAAATTATTAAATATATACGCACAGCCAAGTATCATTAAACGAGAACTGTTTGCTAAAAGCGCATATCTTCAAAAAAAGACAATTCAGTAATCATCGTCCCTCGTACATGCACCAACTTCCACTCTCGTGAGTCTTTACAATGTAAAGAATTCACACGAATGATTTGCTGTAGTTGACTATGCAACAACAACGTATTTGGTCGTGCCCTACCATTTCTTCTTGTTTTTGTTTTTGTCTTTTTGTTTTATTCGACTATGAATACGTTGTTGTTGCATAGTCAACTACAGCAAATCATTCGTGTGAATTCTTTACATTGTAAAGACTCACGAGAGTGGAAGTTGGTGCATGTACGAGGGACGATGATTACTGAATTGTCTTTTTTTGAAGATATGCGCTTTTAGCAAACAGTTCTCGTTTAATGATACTTGGCTGTGCGTATATATTTAATAATTTCGACTGAAGTAATCGTTGTAATAAGGATATTGATAATGGGAGTTTGGTGGCTCCCGAAACAGATCTGTCTATCCAACCATTACAACCGCCCCTAATACATGTCACTTACTTCTTCTTTAATTTTTAACAAAGTTGTTTTCATATACTGAAAACAACAATAACGATCTTGAGCCTGAGTACAAGAACAAAATATGTACTATGAAAGCAGATCGAATAAAACAAAAAGACAAAAACAAAAACAAGAAGAAATGGTAGGGCACGACCAAATACGTTGTTGTTGCATAGTCAACTACAGCAAATCATTCGTGTGAATTCTTTACATTGTAAAGACTCACGAGAGTGGAAGTTGGTGCATGTACGAGGGACGATGATTACTGAATTGTCTTTTTTTGAAGATATGCGCTTTTAGCAAACAGTTCTCGTTTAATGATACTTGGCTGTGCGTATATATTTAATAATTTCGACTGAAGTAATCGTTGTAATAAGGATATTGATAATGGGAGTTTGGTGGCTCCCGAAACAGATCTGTCTATCCAACCATTACAACCGCCCCTAATACATGTCACTTACTTCTTCTTTAATTTTTAACAAAGTTGTTTTCATATACTGAAAACAACAATAACGATCTTGAGCCTGAGTACAAGAACAAAATATGTACTATGAAAGCAGATCGAATAAAACAAAAAGACAAAAACAAAAACAAGAAGAAATGGTAGGGCACGACCAAATACGTTGTTGTTGCATAGTCAACTACAGCAAATCATTCGTGTGAATTCTTTACATTGTAAAGACTCACGAGAGTGGAAGTTGGTGCATGTACGAGGGACGATGATTACTGAATTGTCTTTTTTTGAAGATATGCGCTTTTAGCAAACAGTTCTCGTTTAATGATACTTGGCTGTGCGTATATATTTAATAATTTCGACTGAAGTAATCGTTGTAATAAGGATATTGATAATGGGAGTTTGGTGGCTCCCGAAACAGATCTGTCTATCCAACCATTACAACCGCCCCTAATACATGTATGTCCTCTACTGGACATATCCTTTGGATATGTCCAGTAGAGGAGTTAAATAAATAATACATTCGATTTTGAAATTGTTTTATTTATTTATTTATATGAATTACAATACAAAGTAAATTTATATTCTAATTATAAGGTCCAGGGAAAGGCCGGGTTACAAATACCATATGGCTAAATTTTTGCAGCGACAGACCAGAGCCTCTGGTGGGAATCGAACCCACGACCCCCAAACTCATAGGCGAGTACGCTACCAACTCACCTACTGGGGCGCTCTTTTGAAACTGTATCAGGGCCTGTTACATTCAAACTTCTGGCCTGATACTGTACAATATATTGTACAAATGTGTTCATATATATTTTGTTTTTAGACAACATTTCCAATAATAAATTCCTTCCTAAAGAATAATCAATTTTTATAAACGTTCTGGCATTTCTAAACCGTATTACATTACTCACAAAGTCACACACAAAAGTCACACTTTTGGCTCGTAGCAAATGATATATACCCTCCTCTCTAAGGTGAGGGGATAATTGTCAACATTCTCTTTTATTAATATACCCTACACCACACTGTTGTAGAGGGTATTATCACCAACTTCAAATGCGTGTAAAAAAAGCTATCACTGAACTGAAAAAAACCCTTGAAGGTTTTGTTAGGGATAATGTCAACATTCATTTGTAATTGGTTTCATCCCATTCCCATTTTGGTTGTTGCACTGTGTAATTGAATGGCCATACGATTTTTTTTTGCTCAAGGTCGATTTTTTTTGCTCTTTTTCTATATTTTTTCTCGGTATACCATACGGAATAACTCTTTTATGTCTGAAGCAAAGTTGTAGATTTTGAATAGGAGAAAAAAATGAGGAACAACCCTACCAAAAAAATGTGCATCCAGTGCCTTAAAATCGCAAAAATGTTCTGTTCTGTTTTAGTTATAGCTCCCACATATATTTCGTCCGATTTGGCTACAGAGACGTACCAAAAGAAACTTGTGTAAACAAATTTTAGTTTGAAGTATACATTACATATTTTATTGTTATCCAATCTTAGTATAGTGGTGTAAAATATCAAATAGTCGGCACCGCCCGGCTTTAGCCTTTTCTTTAATGGTTTTTTTCTTACATTTCATAATAAAGGGAAGGTTGCCGTTAATAATGAAAAACAACATCAGCCAAATGGCCACCACGACCACGCTTACAGGACCATATCCTTTTCATGAAATTTTCCATAACCAAATCGCTAAGTGGCTGCCCTGTGTCCTCGATAGCCTCACGAATTCTATCTTTGAGGTCTTGAATCGACGCTGGGCTGTTGGCGTAGACCTTATCTTTCACGTGGCCCCAATTGTGATCACCTCTTCGAGAGATAAGGTCCGGAAACTTTTCCCGTAACAGAGCAATGGTTTCGTTGCTTGTGTGGCACGTAGCGTCGTCTTGTGGCAAGTAAACGTTGTCCAGATCAATACCATCCAACTCCGACCATAAAAAATCATTAATCATCTCTCGATAGCGCAATCCATTCACCGTAACTGTTGATCCAACCTCATTTTCGAAAAAGTAAGGTCCAATGACCCCGCGGACTATGAACCGCACCAAACAGTCGTACGTTGAGGATGGAGAGGCTTCTCAACAATTATGTACTCTTGGTTTTTCCGAGCCCCAGATGCGACAATTTTGCTTGTTGACGTAGCCACCGAGGTGGAAATGGGCCTCATCAGTCAAGATGGTTTTTCGATGGAATTCCAGATCATGTTCATGCATTTTAAGGACCCAATCAGCAAAGACACGCCGTTGTTGATGATCGACCGGCTTGAGTTCTTGTGTTAACTGAACTTTATAATCCTTAAGACCCAAGTCTTTATGCAATATACGGTGTAATGACGTTTGTGGAATGCACAATTCCAAAGAACGACGAGGAATGGACAAACTTGGGTTTTCTTTAACACTTTGGGCTACAGCAGCAATATTCTCAGTTGTTCTTGAGCGAACAACATCACTTACTTGTCCCAACAGCTCGAATTTTTCCACCAATCTCAGTATTGCGGTCCGACAAGTTTCTTCACGACAACCCAAAAATGCATTAGTTTTGCGAACTGTGACTGCAAGATTTTCACCATTTTTGTAGTGAATTGTTATTTCAATGCGTTGTTGAATCGCGTATCGTTCCATTTTTAGTTGTAGCGTAGCCTCTACTTGTCAAATGTCAAAGAATAACAGCTTCAAAAGTGACAGCTACCGAAATACCGGGTGATTCAAAATAACACCTCTTATTGGAAAACCCGTATATAATTTCTTTACTATTTTTTAAAGATTATATAAAGTATTTTCTTTAATATTTAGCATTTTTACTTAACTGAATGCCACTGACCCTGTCTATATTTATTAAATTCATAGACCCATATAATGCATTCATGCTATTTAAATCTTAGCCACTTACTTTCTAATAATTATAAATAACTACGATTTATTTTCATAAAGAGTTTTTTTAGTCATTTATTAAATCTAAATCTAAACTACATTCGTATTTCCTTGTCATACGAATTTGTTATATCCCAAGGCAAAAAATCTCATACACTTTTCAGCAAAAACAAAAAAAAATATGAATGGAAAAATAACACCTTCTTCTCTATTATCATAATGGCCATGGAAATGATGGCTATGATATCTTAATATGCGTCACACACAGTTTCTCTGACACCTGCTCCAGCCCCACCGCCCGAAATTGCAACCTATATTCTGCGAAAGCAAGATTAATAATGAGCGTTGACGAGCAATAGGGAGGAGGTGAGAGACAAGGAAAACTCACAAGCATAATGTTATTGTATACAAAACAAAATACCCAGCTAGTGTTATTTTAATGGATGCCAGCATATGGTGTTAACGAATGGCACAATATGATCAACAGCGTCATCACATCATCAACAGCATCAGTGTAGCCATTACCATTATCCCCCGTCGTATACTCCTTTGTCCACAATTCTCATCCTGTTACCACTTGCATCCCTATGTGGGTGGGAATGGCAGTATATATTAAAGAGCATCAGCACCAGACAGTGGCTATATTGCAAACAATTTCAAGTTAATATTACCCAAAAGAAATGGGGGAGAAACGAAAAATAAAACTCAAATGAGGAAAGTATCGTAAAACGAGAGAAAACTCTTATTATGGTATAGAGAAAATGGTAAAAAGAAGCATAAAATCCAATCAAATTCAAATATTACGATCCCGAGCAGCAGCTTCAATTACATTTGAATGATAGGAGAGATTAATAAAACAATGGGGTTTAGGATGTACTACTCGTTCTTCCCTCTGTGTACAAGTATTCTTCCCCATATTGGACAATATGGAATGAGCAACAACGGTCAATGTAAAAATAAATGAAAGCTTTACCATTTTTTCTTCTTCATATACTCATCCTCCTCTTGCTTTCCTTGAGATTTCAAGTGGGGCTCAATATTGAAAAACACCATTGCCCTGCAGGACGATAAACCTGATGTGGCGCCAACTAAATTTAATCAAAAAGGATTTGATATCTCACTCACACACTCACCCCAACTCGCTTTTTTGTGTTATTGTTTTGATTTGAAAATTGAATCAAAATTAATTAAATTGAAAATGGGTTAGTAGACACATTATCCTTAATGGATTCGATTATAACACTTAGAACTGATTGCTATGCAGGAAATGCTATGTTATGAATTTTTTTGTGTACTTTGCCATAGATGAAAATAAGCTAACATAAGGATCCATTTGGAGTTGCGTACACGTTAAGAAAAAATATTTTGAAAATAATATTATTTTTTAAAAAACAACAGGTTGTCTATACTCTTTTAAATAACTTATTTAAAGTATTCATACAACTTAGTAAAATAAAAAAAATTAATGCAATAAAATATTAAGTATTTCAATGAAAAATTTCATTAAATGTCCGTATTTGAAAAAAAAACATTAAACAGAAAAATTGGAAATCGAAAACAAATAATTTTTTACAAACGCAAATATTTCTGTTTTAGAGCTTAAACCTAACAACAACTAACAGTAGGCACCAACACTCTAGACATCAGTGTTAAATTTCATATTAATAACACTGACAACAATTAATAACGGATTTTCCAATAAGGATGATATGATTTTGAAGTGACGATATGTAATATGTCTTGATCTGTCATTTGTTTTTCATTGTATTCAGGAGTGTTTACAATTTCATCATGGAGTGATATACGCAAGAACAACATTTACAAATTTTTCAGCTTTATTATCAAAATAATCGTTCTCCAATTGCAACTTTTCGTGCGCTAAGTCCATTTTCTTAAAAATCCAAAAAAACACTTTCCAGTCGACCTACGACCTTGACAGAGCTCTCGTTAAGAGCAATCTTTTTGCCATTGAACGATTCCCGATCCGACGTTCTCGTACTGTTAAGGAGCTAGAGCAAAAATAAACTTCCCGTTCACATTTGAAAATGATGCCAAGTCCATTTTTTTAAAAATCCAAAAAAACACTTTCCAGTCGGCCTACGACCTTATCACCCATGAGCAATATTTTAGCTCTTGTTAAGAGCTATCTTGCCATTGACCGATTGTGGCTACGTGCCACACAGCAAATGAATCAATTGAATTGTTGCGAGAAAAGTTTGGAGATTCGATTTTTTCAAGAAATTGTGATATTGAATGGCCCTTAAGAAGTTGTGATTTAACACCATTAAACTATTTCTTGTGGGGTTATTTGAAGTCATTGATCTTTCGAAATAAACCATGTTGTACAAGTCAATATTGAACGTGCCATTCATGACATACGACTTGATTTAGTGGAAAAAGTGCTCGAAAATTGGGTTCATCGAATTCGTTCCTGCAGAAGAAGTCGTGGAGGCCATTTGAATGACGTTTTATGTAGAACTTGATTGTATCGATTGTACTTCACATTAAATAAAAAACTTTTTAATTTCATTAACAATAAAAGCGTTTTTTTTTTCAAAGAAATCATATCACTCTTATTGGAAAACGCTGTATTAAAAACACTCATATTAATAACACTCATACGCATCCGTGTTTTCTTTATTGTGATGTTAAAACACTCATACGCATTGGTGTTCTGACTCCTGGATTCAATATTAAATATACAATATTTAATTTCGGAAAAATTAGTAATAGTGGCCTTATAACACTCATACAGACCAGTGTTAACTTCATTAACAAGTTAATAACACTCATACGCATTGGTGAATATCTAATACAATACACAAAACCCCAAAAAAATAATAAAAATAACAATTTCTTCCAGTGTAAGAGTTTCAATAAACATTTGCTTAGAATTTCTGCCCGTCCGTCTATAGATGTTCCGTTGTAATCAAAGTGCAGGTCGTATTTGTGGTCCGGCTTGTGCAAATCAGTTCATATTTCTTCAGAGTAGAGTTTACTGATCGAATAAAGCGAACGCTGCAAAAATTTGGGAAAATGGGTTTACATTTAGAAATCCACCATATATGTAAAATATATCTCTCAATGTTGTGAATTTTACTCGTACCGTACATATTCTTCTAAGAAAGTGGTGTAGGGTATCATATAGTCGGCCCCGCCCGACTTTGGTCCCTCCTTTTTTGTTTCAATAACGATTTGCAGAGAACCCGACTATAAGGGTTCACATTGCGCGAATCATCCAGGACTTGAAGGTGTGCTGTCATTTTTGGATCTTTGAATTTACAGTCATCAAAAAAACAACATCAGATGAAAAGCTAATTTTGGGATATTATTAATATTATTTTTGTGTGACAAGAGACGGCAACGACGTCCGATCAGTACTCATTACTTCGCACATTTATTGAATTTCGCCCGATGATGCCTTTCGATGAAAGCCGAAATATCGAATAAAAGGAAATAAATTTGCAAAATCAAGCCCTCGAGATCGAGTTTTTTTTAAACAATTTAATTAAATAACAATAAAGGTCAAATAAACGAAGATTACTCAAATGTATTATTTTTGAATACAATTTTTATTGTAATTAATAAAAACTATTTGTAGGTCCAAAAACACCAATGCCTATGAGTGTCATTAATATCACTTTGAAGAGAACATAGATGCGTATGAGTGTTATTAATATCACGTTGAAGATAAAACTAATGCGTATGACTGTTGCACGTATCGAATGAGCATTAAGCATTTTTGGAACAGAATAGCGACCCTATAATGTCGAAAGGGCATTTTGAGTAGATCATTTTTGTAGAATAAACATATGTTCCAGCTGGTGTGAGTTTTTTTTTACAGTGTGTCAAAGTTTTAATTTTTTGGTCGAAGGGAGTATTATACTAAATGAAACAAGTAAGAAAGTTTCAGTCGGGTAAACCGACTAAGGTATACCCTCACTTTGTGAGTAATGTAATATATAACATTACACCAATAAATCTGTCAATTTGTGTGGGAGGTACCAGAAGGGGTTTTCCAAATACACATATTTTTCGGTAAACAGTACATTCTTAAATACATTGCATTGTGCTGAACTATAAGCGTTTGGTGCACTGGTATATTAAAGTTACGAGCTATGTAATTTTGGTATGATTTGGTCATTTTGTGTGGGAGGTACAAAAAGGGGCGGGGTGATAACGCCCACTTTTTACAGGACTATAGGCACTACAACAGCATTACACTGTACAAAATTTCAAGTATTTGTATGCACTGGTATTAAAGTTACAAGCCGTTTACTTTGGTACGAAACGGGCCATTTGTGTGGGCGGTACCAAAAGGGGCTGTACAATGATGCCCATTTTTTACCGGACTATAGGCGCTACAAAAACATTATACTGTAGAAAATTTCAAGCATTTTTATGCACTTGTATTAAAGTTATAAGCAGTTAAATTTTGATGCAAAATGCTCCATTTGTGTGGGAGGTACCAAAAGGGGCATGCCAACTTCACCCATTTTTCTCGAGTTAATAGCGACTAATATACTAATATTATGTGCAGAATTTCAAAAGATTCGAATAAGTAGTATAGAAGTTATTAAAGAATCAATATTTCACTAAATTTTAACCCTTTGTGTGGGAGGTACCAGAAGGAGTAGACCAATATGGCCCATCTTCGAACTCATCCGGAAATAGATCAAAATATTACCACATACCAAATATCGTGCGCACCAGCCAGCAGACATACAGACAGACAGACAGACAGACGGACGGACATTGCTCATTCGACTTAAAATGACCCAAAACGGATTTCCTCCGAACATACTTAGGGTCTTAGATCACTCCTTCGATGTGTTACACTTTTTTCCGTAGCAAATGATATATACCCTCGTCACACTAAAGTGATGGTATAAAAAATGCTGTAAGTTAATGTCTGAGATTATTTTTGCACAATAAACTTATGGTCCAGCTGGCCTGAGTTTTTTTTTGCAGTGGGTTAAAGTTTACATTTTTTGGTCGAGGGAGCATTATACTTAATAAAACAAGTAAGAAAGTAAGGGTAAACCGACTTACGAATCCCCACACCTTGAGTCCCAAAAAAATATTAGTAAATTTATTTTTTTTTGTTTAAATTAAAGTATTATCAATTAATTTAAATTGTATTTAATAACTTTAAAGTATGTACTGGTATTAAAGTTATAAGCTGTTAACTTTTGGTGTAAAATGGTCCACTTGTGTGGGAGGTACCAAAAGGGGCGTGCCAATAACGCCAATTTTTATCTGGACTCTAGGTACTGTAAAAGCATTACAGTGTACAAAATTTTAAAAATTGTATGCACAGGTATTAAAGTTATAAGCTGGTAACTTTTGGTAGAAAATGGTCCATTTGTGTGGGAGGTACCAAAAGGAGCGTTGCAAAAATGCCCTTTTTTCAATGTATTGTAGGTACTATTGAACCATTACACTGTACAAAATTTCAAGTCTTTGTATGCACTGGCAATCAAGTTATAACCTTTTGGTTCAAAATTGTCCATTTGTGTATGAGGTACCAAAAGGGGTGTGGCAACTTCGCCCATTTTTCTCGAGGTAATAGTGACTAATAAACTAATACTATGTGTATAATTTCAGAGGATTCAAATGAGTAGTATAGAAGTTATTAACTAATCAATATTTCACTAAATGTTAACCCTTTGTGGGGAGGTACTAGAAGGAGTGGACCAATATGGCCCATCTTCGAACTTAGCCGGAGATAGAAGAAAATATTACCACATACCAAATTTGGAGTCAATCGGTTACTCCTTTCGAGAGTAATCGTTCGCACCAGGCAGCAGACAGATAGACGGACGGACATTGCTCATTCGACTTAAAATGACCCAAAACGGATATCCGCCGAACATACTTAGGGTCTTAGGTCACTCTTTCGATACCCTCCTCTCTAATGTGAATTTTTGTGGAATACGTAGTGGAATTTTATGAGGATCATTTTTGTGGAAGATATTAACCCTCTAGCTCCCCTCTTAATGGGCCAATTTGACCATATTCTGTTAGTTTTCTTTCGAACAGAACACACAACGTTTAGCGTTCTGTTTTTTTATATTCGACCCCACAGGTCGCAAATATAAATCTTAATAAAAATGGGTTCAGAGGCATTTCTTAACCATCGGTTAACTTATCGGTCCATAATTTCATATAGCCCCCATACAAAGATCCCTTTCGATAAGACATATTTACGCTCTAGAGGGCGCAGTTTTTAACCGATCATGCCGAAATATAAATATGTGTACTTTGTACTCCGTAATATTTTTACTGAACTTTTTAAAAGACTTAAATTTAGATATTTCGATTTTTTGCAAACATATTAACAACACTCATACGCGTCAGTGTTCTCCACCATTCTATAATAATAATACTTATACGCAACAGTAACCTCATTAATTCTATACCCTTTTCTAATTATAATAAGGGATTTTTCAAACGTCTACTTTAGAAGTAAGAAAGGAACAAATAAGGACGGAAAAGGAAAAATAAAGGAATTTCGAAAATCGTATAATTTGAAGTATAATTTAGAATCTAAGTGTACTCGTAGTACTCTATACAGATAAACGAAAAATATACGATTTTCAATATTCTACTTTTTTAGGTAAATTTGACCAAATAAATCCAAAATGTGGCACTGCATTATATTTCTCAGCAATATAAGTTACTTTAAGACGGTTTATTCAGTTGACAATTTATTATCAATTTAATTTCTTATATTTTATACGCCTTTTTGCCCCATAAGGAAATACATAATTCAAAAGATAAAATCTATACTTTGTTTCTAAGAAATCTAGTCCGAGAAAAGATGATGAACACGTTTATAAATCACTTCATTAGAAATTCTAAAACCAATTTCCGTTTACACTGATTTACAATTCTTCTCCCCTCTCTTTCTCTCTTAAGTTTATACCTGAAATCTTTGTCCCAGAAATGTTGTATTGTTGTTAACAAATACCAGCAAATTTGCGCTAATCATCATTCAGTTATCAGTAGTTGAAACAGCAACAAATGGAATGAAGTAAAATTGTAATCATGAATTGCTAAAACTAGAGCATTAAAATGTCAAAGACTTCAACAACAGACAAGACTAATAAAAATAGGATAAGTTCACAAATTCCAAAAGATTATCCTTCAAGTTAAAATAAGACAGAGAGATAGAGACAGACAGACAAACAGATGGGAGAACAACGGACGGACTAACTGACAGACGGTATAGCCAGGGGAATTCCGATTTGGAAAAGTTATTTAGAGAGTTTTTCACATCTTGAAGACAAGGACGACATGAAAATTAATGATAACATTAAATTGCCGTAAAGCGTAAATGATGAACAAGTTGAGTAGAGAAAGTCGAGGAAGAACGAATGAATGAAAGTAAAAATAACAGCTACAACAAACAATAAATTAAATCAAAAAAGTTTTTTAGGGTTTTCTACCGGAAGAGCCGGAGGATTTGTTGTATAGCGTAGGAGGGGTTGAGGGAGCGACAAGGAGTAGTAGCATAAAGTAGTATGTTTCCGGGAAGCTCAGCACCCAAAAACATACAAGCATACTGCTCCCCTTCCCCACTTCAACACCCACACCCAACAAACAAATTTTTTGCTAAAAGCGGAGGTGGATCTGAAAGGCGGATTCAGTCGAAAGTTTTGCCGGCATTTGTGTGTGTGTGCTGTGTGTTCTGTTTTCAACAGGAAACGGAAATTGTGTTTAGGGTCAACAACGAATATAAAAACGAACTTTTATATTTTGAATATAAATATGTGTATGTAAGAGTGTTCAATTTAAATATGTGTGTATAAGTGTGCTTTTGATTTTGATTGCCATTTCGTGTGCGTGAGTATATTTTTTGTTATAACAAATGATTTTCATTTGCGTAATATTAAATTAAGAGCAAACAATTCGAAATGAAACTAAAAATGAACGAAAACCAAATCGTATTCAATGCGATGGGTCTGAGAAAAGTTTTCAAAGAAAATTGTACAGAAAATGTCTAAAATGGAAAATATTTATATATAAAATTTTAACTTAAGTGGCTGACAGTTGGATGTGTTCCATTATTATCAACAAATACCTCGAAATGAGATAGATACTCCTTGCAAAAAAAGAACAAAATTGCATAAAAAATCGTGAAACCAAATTGTTTCCTAATACATATTAATTTTAACAAATATTGTATCCTTTACCCTCTTAAAGAAAGCTAACACAAGCAAAAGGCGATTTAAGAAGAAAAATATGGTCATCAAAAATCTAGACATTTCCAGCAAAATCGGGAGAAACAACTCGAAACCGCTGGAAATCTAATGTACATCTCTTATCAATATTCACTTAAATTCTACAAGGCATATGCGATTTATGGTGACTTGAAGTCTGCAAAATTTTACCAAAAACGGGATAAATGAATCGATTCCATAAACCGCTTAAATCCTAGTGTAAATTTCTGATCAAAAGTCATACGGACCAGGGTAGTATTACATTTTGTATTAATAACACTCATACGCATCAGTGTTCTCTTCAATTCTGTGCTAACATTGCTCATACGCATCTGTGTCCGCGTTAACTCTTTACTTATAATAATATGCAAATATGGTATCTTTTTACATCACCAGTGCCCTATTCAACTCGATATTGATATCTCGCAGTGTTCTCCACTATTCTACATTAATAATATGCAAATATCTAACACTTTAAATGATACTTTCCTCAGATCAACGCTAAAATATACTCAATTATCTTACAACATGTAAGACAATGCAGTCGGATAAACCGACATAAGAATCACTACACCTTCAGTCCAAAAAAAATATTCGTAAATGTATTTATTTTTTTGTTTTAATAAAATTTTTATAAATATAAATATAAATTAATATCTTTAAAGTACGTACTGGTTTTAAAGTTATAAGCTGTTACATTTTTGTGCAAAATGGTCCATTTGTGTGGGAGGTACCAAAATAGGCGTGCCAATAACGCCCACTTTTATCTGGTCTCTAGGTACGATAATATTTCAAGTATTTCTATGTCCTGGTATTAAAGTTATAAGCTGTATAAAAAGGGGCGTTGCAACATCTCTCGTTTTTCTTGAGGTGTTAGCGACTAACAAACTAATAATATGTGTGAAAATATAGAAGTTAATAAAGACACAATATTTCAGGAGAAACAACTCAATTTTAGATACCACATAAATTCTAAAGTATATTTCTCATCAATGCTCATATGCTTCAGTGTCCTATTCAATTATATATTAATAACACACATACGCACTGGTGTCCTCATCCATTCTATATTATTAATACTCATACGCATCGGTGTCCATTTCAATTCTATATTAAATATGGTATTTTTTCAAAAGATGAAAGATAAAGGATCTTAGAAATTTTTCCCTTTTAAATAAAAATTTGCCTAACAAGGGTATTCTGTATGGTTTAGTATTATTTGCTACTTAAACAAAATTAATGACAGGAATAGGAAGATCTAGGGACCAAAATAATATGGTTATAAAAAACCTGCTAACATTCGACAAATCGGCAGAAACATCTCGATTTTAAAAATTGAATAAATTCTAAACTAAATTTCTTGTCAATACTCATACATCCTGTGTCCTATTCAATTCGATGTTAATAACACTCATACGCATCAGTGTTCTACACTACTCAATATTAACAATACTCATACGCATCAGTATCCTCTTTAATTCTATAGCCTTTTGTGGAAATGAAGTAATAATTATAATAAGGGATTTTCCAAACGTCTACTTTTGAATTAAGAAAATAACAAACAAGGGCAGAATGACCAAATATAAGTACAGGAATTTAGAAATTCGCAAAGTTTGGAGTAAATAACCTAAGTGTAGTACTAGTTATAGATAGATGAATAGATATAAGATTTTCGAAATTTCTTACTTTGAACAAGCAAAGCCAAACTTTGAACAAATAAAGCCAAAATGTGGCACTGTCACGCAGAATCAAACCCTTTACTATTTTTTTGGAGTAAAATTAGTTTTTCAAAATTAACACTTTTGCAGTAAAAAGGATTGGTTCCTTTTCTTTACTCTTAACCAACGATGAGCTTATAATGATGTTTCGAAACATCTTCTTTATGAGCTAAAATGGCGATCAAAAGATGTAAAATACTATACCTCTTCCAGAAAATACCTAATAATGGAATTTCAAAAAGTTCGTAGTGTTTTGATAAGAATTGTAAAATGAAGTGGAGAATATGGTACAACGTCTCAAGGAGAAACTAATATAGTATTTTAGGTACAACGTCTCAAGGAGAAACTAATATAGTATTTTATAAATTGGTTCCGAATATGGTAAGATAACTTAAACGGCTAAAAGGGTTCCGAATATGGTAAGAGAACTTAAACGGCCAAAATGTGTGAAACAATACCATTTTCGGGAATAAGATCGTAGTATGGTACTTTATCCCAAATATGTATATTCTACTTTTAGGAGTAAAAAGGCAAAAAGAAAGTGCATTTAACTATTATTTACTACTTAAAAGATAATAATACGGGTTGTTGATTTAGGAACAAAAAGCATGTCCACCGATATCCTTTTCAGCAAAATCGTGAAAAAGAACTCGATTTTGGAATGCGCATAAATTCAAAAGTATATTTCTTATCAGTACACATACGCCTCAGTGTTCTGTTCAATTCGAATATTAATAATACATGAGAAAAACGCATGAGTTTTCTTCACTATTCAATGTTAATAATACTCATACTCCTCAGTGTCCACTTTAATTCTATAAGAAGTATGGTATTCTTTAATGGTTTTTAGAAACTTTTCTTTTTGAAGTTAAAAAGGTGGAACAAGCTGGTTAACAAGCCTCTTAAAATAGACCATCCTGGCAAACTGCACAAAGTGAAACATTCCGAAATTGCTTAAAAAATACCGAGAAGCCAAACCGTCAACAAATTTCTACTACCTTTTAATTTAAAAAATATCTATTAATAGAAATAAGAAGATTCAATATTAATAAAACTAATACGCATCAGTGTTCCCCAATATTATGTATTATAAATACTCATACGCATCAGTGTACTCTTTCCAGACATTTACTGTAGATGTAAGAACGGAGTAAAATAAGCCCAAGAGTAGAACTCTATACATTTAAACAAAAACAAGTAAGAAAGTTCAATCGGGTAAACCGATTAATGAATCACCTCACATTGAGTCTCAAAAAAAATATTTGTAAATTTATTTATTTTTTGGTTTTATTTAAATTATTATCAATTTAAATTGCATTTAATAACTTTAAAGTATGTACTGGTATTAAAGTTCAAAGCTGTTTACTTTTGGTGTAAAATGGTCCATTTGTGTGGGAGTTACCAAAAGGGGCGTGTCAATTACGGACACTTTTCTATAGACTCTAGCTACTATAAAAGCATTGCACTGTACGATATTTCGGGCCAATAACGCCCATTTTTTTCCGGAATCTAGGTATTATAAATGCATTACACTGTACGAAATTTCAAGTATTTGTATGCACTGATATTAAAGTTAAAAGCTGTTAACTTTTGGTACAAAATGGTCAATTTGTGTGGGAGGTACCAAAAGGAGCGCGGCAATAATGCCCATTTTTCACTGTATTGTAGGTACTATAATACCATTACACTGTACAAAATTTCAAGTCTTTGTATGCACTAGTAATGAAGTTATAAGCTATTAACTTTTGGTTCAAAATTGTCCATTTGTGTCGGAGGTACCAAAAGGGTCGTGGCAACTTAGCCTATTTTTCTCGAGGTAATAGTGACAAATAAACTAATACTATGTGTAGAATTTCAGAGGATTGAAATAAGTAGTATAGAAGTTATGAAATAATCAATATTTCACTAAATATTAACCCTTTGTGGGGGTGGTACTAGAAGGAGTCGACCAATATGGCCATCTTCGAACTTAGCTGGAGATAAAAGAAAATATTATCACACACCAAATTTGAAGTCGATCGGTTACTCCTTTCGAGAGTTATCGATGGACGGACACTGCTCATTTGACTTAAAATGACCCAACACGGATATCCGCCGAACATACTTAGGGTCTTAGGTCACTCTTTCGATATGTTACATTTTTGGTTCGTAGCAAATGATATATACTCTCCTCTCTAAGGTGAGGGGATAAATATAAGATTTTCGAAATTTGAACTTTTTGGAGGTAAAAGTAATTAATTAGAGCCAAAATGTGGTACTGTCTCACAAAGTCAAAACTGATACTATTTTCTGGAGTAAAATGAACCCAATTGGATTTTCAAAATACACACCATTTGGTATAAAATTCCATTGCAAAATATTCGTATAGTTTGGATTTAAATTGTAAAATGGGGTGGACAAACACGGCCAAAATATGGTACGATCTCCCGAAGAGAAACTAGTACTGTTTATTCGAAGTAAGTGTAGTTTGGTGTAAAAAGGGTCCCGATATTGTAGGAGGGCTACAGAAGGCCAACATAAGACACCACGACATAGAGACAAAGCCAATATTATTTTCCCCATTCAGATGGTCCAAATTGATTTCGACAGTTTGCTAGTTTTTGGAGTAGACAGGGAAAAACTCTATGTTATTTGTATTTACTACTTAAAATATAATAATACTAAAATATAAAAAAAAAACCTGTTCATCAATGAACTGTAATTTTTCAGAACAATCGGGAGAAGCAACTTCATTTTAGAAACCGCATAAATTCAAATGTACATATATTATATTAATAATCATACGCATCAGTGTCCAGTTCAATTCCATATTAATAACACTCATACGCATCAGTGTTCTTCAGTATTGTGTATTAATAGTACTCATACGCTTTAGTGTCCACTTTAAATCAATATTATTACTATACAAAGGTGACAAATAATGGATTTTGGAAACGTATACTTTTGAAATATAAAGGGAACAAACAAGGCCCAAATATGATGTTCTCTTTCAGAAATAAACTAATACAGAAATTTCGAAATTTGTTTTGAGTAAAATGGGCCCGAATATAACACCTCCTATGCAGATGGATAAAGTAATATCAGATATTCGAAATGTATACCTTTTTGGAAATGGAAAAAAGGGAATCAAATATGACACTATCTCTCGGATATAAACTAATTCCATTTTCTGGAAGAAATATGAGACACAATAGTCTACAACATACAAAAAAGGCAAAGTTGTTTCAAGAATTCAAATTTATTTTTTAGGATAATTAAATTTCAATAAAAAGTGCTCACTGTGCGAGTAATGGAGACAAGAAGGTCCAAGGCTCAAAAAATTATCTTATACAGAATTTTCGCAATTCGCGTCGTTTAAAGGAAATTGGGTCCAAATATGGTACTCTCTACTTTAGATGGACAAATATCAGATTTTGAAAACTTGTACTGTTTGGAGAGAAAGAGGAGAAAAATAGGCCTAAACATGTTACCAACTACAAGAGATAAATTTATACTATTTTTTCATCTGCGTTTTTTTAATTCTCATTTTTGGAGAAATTCAATTTTTTGAAGTAAAGTTCATTATCATCTCCATAAATAATGATGGATTTTCGAAATCTAAACTTTGCGATTTCGTCCCTAGAGATGTACTAAAATAGTATTTACGAAATTTGTAATTTTTGGAGAAAAAAATATCAAAATATGTTTGTTTATTATGTACCGATATTTCGGAATTTAGGTTCTTTGGAGTAAACTGGACAGAAAAGGATACAAATATGATAGCTTCACAAACAAAAACTTTTTATAATACTTTATATTCGTATAAAGTATTAATCAATAATGAATTTCGGAAATTCGAACTATTTGTTGAAAACTGAGAAAAAAATCAGGACCCGTCCCAAATAGGGTACACTACTCCAGAAATGAATAAAATAACGTGCCAAAATATTATACCTTCTATCAGAGTTCATAGTAGAAGCCTCCTAAGATCCTATACATATAATCTGAGGGAAATCATTCTGGTACATTTCATACAAATTCAGAAATTCACAAGTCAATCAATGTCCCATAACTTTGGTAACAATTACCTAAATGTCTTCATATTTCATATTATTGATTACTTTCGGCAACGATTAAAGTCCGACAAAGAATGCACGCAAAGAAAAAATTCGTTTCTGCGAAACGAAATATTAAGCAACTACAAATCTCGTTTGCCAGAACTGAAATTTCGTTTGTTGTGACAGAAACATATTCTGACCAAAAGAAATTTCAGTCTTCGTAAACGAGAATTGTAGTTGTCTAATATTTCGTTTCGCAGAAACGAATTTTTTCTTTGCGTGTGGCTAACATTTTATTACTTATAATGGAATTTTCAATATAAGATATAAAATCCACTGTTGAACTTCTCCAATAACGAGAGTTTACAGTATATAAAAATAAATTTAATTAGAATTATTTCAACTTCCATTTTGAGATTATTTTGTTATATGAAATTTTATTTGCGTTATTTCGAATTACAGCAAAAAATGCTGCAATAAAAATACGTAGTAATTTTTTATAGCGACAAAAATAAAAATGTAATAACAGAAAAATTGGTACTGACTTTAAATTTGCTTTAAATATGTAAATGTGGCTCTAATAACCATTTCATTATGAAAATTTATTGTTTTTATTGCTGAAAAACATTCACTGGAATCCATTGCCATTCGCTGCCGGAATGGAATGGGATGTTATTGGAATGAAAGTTATAATGCGTGTGCGCTTTTATTAAGCATGAAATTACAAGAAAATATTCATTTTCATTTAAAGAAAAAAAAAAAAAAAAAGAGCAAAAAGCCCAAATGAACAGTGTCTAGAAACACTCTGGAGCTGGAACTGAAGTCTGGGTGCTCGAACGAACATAAAAGGCAAAAAAGGTCGGCGTTAATTCAATGGACTGAGTGGACTAATGGAGTAAAATTTATTGACTGTACTACTTGAAATTGAAGCAATAATTTATGCATATAGGAGTACTCCTCGTACTCCAGCAAAGCATAAGGCAATCTTTTTGTTTCAGTTAATTAAGGAAAATAATGAGTAAACTATATGTTTTCCATAAATTTCCCGCTAAGAGACATGGCCCTGAATGTCTGCAACGATATATGAAAAACTGGCAAAACGGTACTGTAACGACCAAAATCAAAAAAGGAAATTTTTAAAAAATCTTACTCCTGCAATAGTTTCTTTACATTTGATTCCTTAAGTTTCCCATTTTTTATTTCCCGCCCTGATAAAAATTTTAAACCACCACATATGGTCCTCTTCCCCCCGAAGATCTCCTCACACTTCCCAAATTAATGTCTGATACATTTTTTTCTGTAAATCTACCTTCAACTATGCAGTGGATTTAATGAAAAGTGTGCGTTGTTTTTCTGCTTAGTTTTTAATTGTTTTAATGAAATACAAAAGTTTTGTTTGTTTTATTTTACTTTGGCCTCCCATCGCCGCCGCCAGAGTCGACATAAGGTTTAGATGGTGTTTGAGTTTTTCATTAGTCACCATCGCCGACCGGCGGTGGGGGGCAAGCACGGCGAAATGAAGAAAGTTTTCGAGCTGAATTCGAAATAGAACAACAACAACAGATATAAAAACGAAAGTGTTTTCAAAATAAAACTATTGAAGCTGCGTCAATGTTTTTATTTTGTTTAAAAACTTTTCATTTTGAGAAATTTTCGATTTGTGGCGGAGTGCAACTATTTGCTTTAGTATTTAAGGCAATTTATTTATTGCGATTAGTTGGGGAGAAGGAAGGAATTAGGAAGTTATTTAAGTAGGACTTCTTTTGAATTTTAATTAATTCTTAAACACTTTGAGTACACTATGCGACAAAATTTTTGTCCAAGAGCTGCGCATAACATTTTCTGGTGTAATATGGAAACCTAAACACGAAAAAATATTAAAAAAATTAATGACAATTTTTTTTTAAATTTTCTTTAAAATTCCAATTTTCTTGGAAGGTGACTTTAATATTTGCAACATATTTTATGAATGTTGGTAATGACACTTTCATGTGGAAACAGAAGTTTAGTAATTGTCGTTAAAATGACTAGAAAAAAAAATTTTTTTTCCAAAAAAATCAGTTTTTGCTGCTACAAAAAAAACTGAAAAAATAGAAAAAATCGCCAAAAAAAATCGTATGTTCCATATTTTGAAAGCTAGCTTCCTAACGAAGAAAACAATGCCTATGAAAGAATGTTTGGATAAATTGTAAAAATAGCACATTTGGTAGAAATAAGATAATTTCAACAAGCTTGTGATATATACCCCCTATTGTAAAGAAGGGTATATATCACAAGCTGCCAACCAAAAGTGTAAAACATCGATGGGGTGACCTAAAAGACCCCAAAAATATTTGGCAGAAATCTGTTTTAGGTCATTTATGTCTTTTTTTTAGCAATGTACGCCTGTCCGTCTGTCTGTCTGGTTGGTGCGCACGATAACTTTTGATAGGATTAACCGAGTGACTTAAAATTTGGTATATGTAAAATTTTTTCTATCTCAGGCTAAGGTCAAAGATGGACTATGGTGGTCCACTACTTCGAGTACATACCAGAGATGTAACGAATATTCGCATTCGCATATCGATACCTCCATTCTAAACTATGCTAAGTGGAAAAACGTATGTTTTTTTTTAATTTGTGTGGAAATCCTTTATAATGCAAATCGAATGAACTGCACTCTTTTGTGAATAAATTTTGATTGTATTGACGGATAAACACCAAATTTTGACTGAATATAATTTTAAATATTTAGATATTAAAAATGTAATCTCCCTAAAAACATGCTAAGTCGACTTAGCATGTTTTAGAATGGAGGTATCGATATGCAAACGCGAATTATTCGCATCATTTTAACATTCGTTTTCGCATTCGCAAAAACAATCTTTGGAATATTTGCTTCGCACATTTCGATGATATTAATAACAATGAAAACCTCTGCCACTCCTCTCAAAACAGTTGAAAAATAAGTTTGTCCTTGTGGTAATAGGAGGTAAAAATATGGAAACATTTTTAATACTTGAATATCCTAGAAAAGTATCAATTCAGTTCCTTAATTTTGTTGGTACTAAAGGGTTAAACTATTATTCGCATTCGCTTTCGCAAAAATGCATATTGCACTATTCGCATTCGCAAGAAATATATTTCAATATTCGCTTTCGCTGAAGTCACTTTCAGTACATACCCCTCAAAGGGTCAAAATGTAGTGAAATATTGATTTTCTCATAACTTCTGTACTACTATTCAGATTCTTTGACCATTCCACATACAGTGTTAGTTTCTTGGTCGCTATCATCTTTAGAAAAATGGGCGAAATTTCCACGCCCCTTGCTGTACCTCCAATGCAAAAGGCACCATTTTGCATAAATATTTAACGGCTTATAACTTTGATTCCAGTCCACAGAAATACTTGAAGTTTTGTTAAGTTTAATGCTTTTATAGTACCTACTGTCCTATGAAAATGAGTGTATTGCCACGCCCCTTTTGGTACCTCCCACACAAATGAAGCATTTTGCACAAAAAGTTAACGGCTTGTAACTTTGATTCCAGTCCAGACAAATACTTAAAATATTGTGCAGTGTAATGCCTTTACAGTACCTATAGTCCTGTGCAAAATGGGCGATATTACCCCTTTTGGTACCACTCATACAAATGGACCATTTTGCACAAAAAGTTAACGGCTTATAAATTGGTTTTCTGCACAAACAAATACATGAAATTTTGTACAGTGTAATGCTTTTATAGCACCCATAGTGTATTACAAAATGGGCATTATTACCACGCCCCTTTTAGTACATCCCAAACAAAATTGCCAAAATAAAAAATATGACAAATTATTTTTTTTAATTTCCCTATGTTACAATATGGGTCATAATTTATACATTTATCATATATTTTGCAAATAAGCATTGTTTTTTTCGTTAGGATGATAGCTTTCAAGAAATGGACCAAACATTTTTTTGAGAATTTTTTTCTATCTTTTATGGATTTTTTCGTGCCAGCAAAAAATTATTTTTTTGAAAAAAAAAAATCAATTTTTTTCAAATTGTTTTAACGACAGTTGCTACACTTCCGTTTCTACTAATTTTCTTTCATTTCAAGGGTGTCAAAAAATATGCTCCAAAAACTAAAGAGATCTTTCAAGGAAATTGGAATTAAAAAACTTCACCATAAAAAAATTGTTTCTTTTAGTTTCTTAATATTTTATTTATATATTTTTTAAACTACACAAAAGAAAGTTGTTAAGTCTCAGACACAAAAAAAAATGTTGTTGCTAGTGATATTGACCAAAAATAGCAATTTGTCAATCTAGAACACATTTTTAAGGACATACAGTCTTCCTAAAGAAAACCAAATTTTCTACCAAAATAAATACATAGTTACAAAATATCCTCATTTTCGATCTAGAAATCATATTTAGGAACATATCGCTCACTTACTACAAGACTGTCGTAGCTCAAAATTGAAAATTGTCGAGATGTGTAACTTCAAGTCCGTATAACAAGATAAGCAAGATGAAATAGGAAGTTTAAAAAGTTGGAATTATCCGAAATATGATTGTTTCCTTATAAACAAAATTTCTTTGAGATTAATTTATGGATATTTACAAAATTCGTCTTTCTGTAAGACCACCTCAAAAATTTTCAATTTTGAGTTATAACAGTCTTGAAGTAAGTGAGCGATATCTTAATTTTAAGTTATGCTAAGAAATTCCAAATTAACACAAAAAATGGGTATTTAAAGAATTTCGGACTTCTTCTCTCTAGGGAGCATAATTAAAGAGTTTAAGCCATTATATGTTTTGCTAAGGAAGTTTTGACCAAAAATAAGAGCTCAAAAATTTCGTCATTTAAGGAGTTTTTTAAAAGAAATTCACATTTTTTAGAAAAAAACTTCAAATTCAAAGTTTTAAAAATAATAAGTTATAACAAATTAACATGTTATAATTATAGTAGGAGGCTTATTTAAGGAAATACAGCCGTTTTAAGTTTTACTAAGAAAATTCAACATTTTACCCCCAATTTCACAACCTTCGGTTAGAGCTAGCTCACAGTTATCAAATAAAAATTGCATATAATTTGACAGCTATAACTGTAGGTTAGCTCTAACTGCAGGATAACCGGAGATTGTGGAATTGGCCGTTAACCAAAAAATAAGTGATATCAAATGTTGGTCCTATTCCTTCTAGGAGGCTTATTTAAGGAACCGCAGTCATTTTAATTTTTAAGAATAAGTGATATCAAATGAGCGTTCAATACCCTCTAGGACGCCTATGTATGGAATTACAGATATTTTAAGTTTTGTTAAGAAAATTCATAATTTTTACCAATAACAAGTGATATAGAATTATCACCAGTTTTCTTCAGGAAGGCTTATTTAAGAAAATACAGTCATTTTATGTTTTGCTAAAAGTAAGAAGTCAAATACTTCGTATATTTTACTCTCAGGCGCTTATTTAAGGAGTTTTCAAAAGAAATTAAATTTTTTTTAGAAAGTATGTCGTAAAATTCATAATTTTAAAAATAATAAGTTATAACGAATTATCGTTCTTCTACCTCTAGGAGGCTTATTTAAGGAAATACAGCCTTTTTAAGTTTTACTAAGAAAATTCAACATTTTCAGCAAAAAAAATAAGTGATATCAAATTTTCGTCCTATTCCTTCTAGGAGGTTTATTTAGGGAAATACAGCCATTTTAAGAATAAGTGATTTAAAATTAGATTTCATTTCCCTCTAGGATTATTATTTATGGAAATACAGCCATTTTGTTTTGCTAAGAAAAATAACAATTTTGACCAAAAAATAACTGATATTAAATTATTGTCCTTAAGAGGATTATTTAAGAAAATGCAGCGCCTTTTGTGTTTTGTTAAAAAAACTCAAAATTTTTGCCAATAATAAATGACATCAAATTATTGTGTTTTTCCTTCTAGTATGATTAAAGGAAATCCAGTTATGTACATATTTTAAATTTGTGCAAAGAAAATTCAATGTTTTTATTAAAAAAAATGTGATAACAAATTATAGTCCGATTACTTCTAAGAGGCTTATTTAATGAAATACAGCATTTAAAGTTTTGCTAAGAAAACAGATTATTGTCTTTTTCCATCTAGGTGGCTGCTTATTTAAGGAAATACAGAAATTCTAATTTTGATAAGAAAATTAAAAATGTTTACCAAAAAATAAAAGACAGCAAATTATAGTCCTATTTTTCTAGGAGGCTTATTTAAGAAAATATTGCCATTTTAAGTTTTGCTAAGAAAATTCAAAATTTTGACCAAAAAACAAGCGATATCAAATTCTTGTCTTTCTTCGTTTAGGAGGAAATTCAAAATTGTTATCAAAAAATAAATGAAAACAAATTGTAACCCTTTTCCTTCTAGGAAGCATATTTCAGGAAATACAGCCATTTTAAGTTTTACTAACAAATTCAACATTTTAACCAAAAAAATAAGTGATATAAAATTATCGCTCCTTTTCCGTCTAGGAGGATTATTTAAGCAAATACAGTCACTTATGTTTAAAGAATGAGTGATATAAATAAAATTAGCTTTATTTTCCCTTTAGGAAATTTATGAAAATTTATGGAAATACAACAATTTAAAGTTTTGCTAAGAAATTTCAAAAAATTTGACCAAAAATAAATGACATCAAATTATTGTCTTTTCCTTCTAGGATGATTATTAAGGGGAATACATCCATTTACAGTTTTGCTAAGAAAATTCAATATTGAATTTTTGAATATGTTTTCTAAATAATCGACCTTTTATTCTATATTATTTTTATATTTAAATGACAAGCTCGAGGTCAGGTGTTGTTATTGTTTATTTATTGCTATCCAATATTTCGTTCTTCTTTGAAGAACATCTTCAGGGATATGAGTATAAAAACGAAATAACACAAAACATGCAGCGACATACGCCTTGCTTTGCCGTTGTCTGTTTTCTTACTCTAAGAGTACTCTATTTTTACCAAAAAAATAAGTGATAACTGGTTATTGTCCTTTTCTGCTAGGTGGCTTATGTAAGGATATACAGCCATTCTTAGTTTTGTCAATAAATGTAAGAAAATAAGTGATATAAAATTATCGTCCTTTTCCTCTAGGAGGGTTATTTAAGAAAATACAGTCATTTAAAATTTTGATAAGAAAGTTCAAAATTTCGATCAGAAAATAAAAGATTGCAAATATTTAAGGAAATATTGCCTTTTTAATTTTTGCTACGAAAATTCAAAATTTTAACCAAAAAAAAGTGATATCAAATTCTTGTTTTTCTCCATTTAAGAGACTTATTTAACGAAATATATTCATTTTAGGTTTTGCTAAAAAAATTAAAAATTTTCACTAAAAATGAGTGATAGTCCTTTTCCGCCAGAGAGGCTTATTTAATAAAATACATTTTAAGTTTTGCTAAGAAAATTGAAAATTGTTATCAAAAATAAATGAAAACAAATTATCCCCCATTTCCTTCTAGGAGGCTTGTTCAAAGAAATACAGCCATTTTAAGGTTTAACTAAAAAAACTAAATATTTTAACCAAAAAACAAGTGATATCAAATTATCGCCCTTCTCCGTCTAGGAGGATTATTTAAGGAAATACAGCCATTTAAGAATAACTGATATAAAATTAGCTTTATTTTCCCTTTAGGAGGCTCGTTTATGGAAATACAAATAAGCTTTTTGCTAAGAAAATTAACAAAAAAAATTATTTCACCAAAAAAAAAATAATAACTGATGTCAAATTATCGTCCTTACGCTCATTTAAGAAAATGCAGTCATTTTATGGGAATACATCTATTTTAAAATTTTGCTAAGAAAAGTCAAAGTTTTTATCAAAAACTAAGTGATAACAAATTATAGTCTTATTCCTTCTTATTAAGGAAATACTTTCGTTTAAAATTTTGCTACGAAAATTCAATATTTTTACCAAAAAATAAGTGATAACAGTTTATTGTCCTTTTCAGTCTAGGTGGCTTATTTAAGGAAATACAACCATTCTAGGATTTACTAAGAAATTTAAGAAAAAAGTGATATAAAATTATTGTCCTTTTACCTCTAGGAGGCTTAAGTAGGAAAATACAGCCATTCTAAGTTTTGATAAGAAATTGTATAATTTCGACCAAAAAGTAAGTGACATCAAATTCTCGTTCTTCTCCGTTTAGGAGACTTATTTAAGGGAAAAAAATTTTAATCAAATATAAGTGATATCAATTTATAGTCCTTTTCCGCAAAGGAGGCTTATTAAATAACAGATAACAGTTTATTGTCCTTTTCAGTCTAGGTGGCTTATTTAAGGAAAACAACCATTCTAGGATTTACTAAGAAATTTAAGAAAAAAGTGATATAAAATTATTGTCCTTTTACCTCTAGGAGGCTTAAGTAGGAAAATACAGCCATTCTAAGTTTTGATAAGAAATTGTATAATTTCGACCAAAAAGTAAGTGACATCAAATTCTCGTTCTTCTCCGTTTAGGAGACTTATTTAAGGGAAAAAAATTTTAATCAAATATAAGTGATATCAATTTATAGTCCTTTTCCGCAAAGGAGGCTTATTAAAAAAAATACATCCATTTTAGGTTTCACTAAAAGTCAATAAATAAGTGACATCAAATTATCTTTCAATTCCCTTTAGGAGTTATTTATGCAAACCAAAATTTAAAATGGATGTACATTTTAAATTTTGATAAGAAAATTCAAAATTGTTATCAAAAAATAAAAGATAACATATTATTGTCCTTTTCTTTCTAGGTTTTTTGTTAAAAACTTCAAAACTTTGAACCAAAATCTTATGGTGATTTCGATTCTGAAAAAAATGTTGCCCCTTCGATGCGAAATTCTGGAAAATATTTGCCCTTTTCAGTTGAAACTGATACCGTCTCCCGTAATAAACTTGGCTTCTACTTCAAAATTCCAAAATGTGGTATAAAATTTCACTTTTCGGGAAAGGGACAAAACAAATGTTGAACTTTTTGCGGAAAAGAAATCTGTATTAGTTGTATAAAATTATTGGCATTTTGCGTCTAGAAGACTTATTTACGGAAATATGTACATTAATTTTAAGTTTTGCCAAGAAAATACGAAATTTTGACCAAAAATATAATTATATCAAATTGTCGTCCTTTTCCGTCAATTGTCGTCCAAAAAATGTGCGATGTAAAATTGTCATCCTTTTCCCTCTAGAAGGCTTATTTAAGAAAATACAGCCATTTTAAATTTGGTTAAGAAAATTAAAAAAATAAGTGATGTAAAAATTTCGTCCTGTTTTTTCTAGGAAGCATATTTAAGGAAATACAGTTTTGCTAATTTTCTTCTAAGTGGTGACCAAATGTCGCACCTTTAGCTCTAGGACGCATATTTACAGAGTTACAGTATTTTATGTTTGGAAATTCCAAATTTTTAATTAAAAAAATTGTCAATTGTTTTTTCTTCGCTCTTGGGACGATATTTAAGTTCCGTTTAAAAAAGCCAAACATCCGCTCTGTGATGCTTATGTAAGGAGTTATAGACATTCAAAGTTTTGCTAAAGAAATTAAAAATGTTCTCCAAAAATAAGTGGACACAAAACTTTGTCCTTTTGCTTTTTCTATAGAAAATTGTACTAGAACTTCTCCCAGGTTAATCTTCAATGATTTACAAAGTGTCCTAACAGCCTTTAATATATCCTGGAATTTTCACTGTCCCTTGTTGTGAGCTGATGGTGGTGTTGGCCCTTTGTTCCACCACTGTCTATTAAATTATAAACGGAAACAAAATCACCTTTCCGACAACAATAAATTGCGCCCCGAACTATCGTTAAGACAGCCATTAAACGTAAAACGTTCGTTGGCGTTCGAGTGGGTGAGTGTATGATGAGCGAGTGACTTCAGTGAATAAGTACTTCTTCCTGTGCACTAGAGGGAAGCAAATAAAATGTTGCTTGTGACGAAACGTGACTACTCAACTTCCGGTTTTATCTCAATTTTCAATTAAATTAGTCATGCCACTTTGGTAGCAAAGAAAAGTTGTTGTTTCCGCTATCCGAGAGAGAAGGCTATTGGGGGTTTTGGGTGTTCTTTTAGTGAATTGCAGCGCAATGCTTATATAACAATTATGGGTAACTGGCAATAGAATTGCTCTAGTTTGGCTCCATACAAAAAAGTAAAAAAAAAACAAAGAAAACGAATAAAGGACTAATTGCCTCCATTGGCCAACAACACAACCACCATCATCAGCTCTAGCTGGGAGCTAGAGCTCCCAGTCCCATTGACGCCATCTTTGGGGATTAATTTTCCATGTTAAATCGTAAAAGTTCGTTCGTTCTTTCCTTCGGTCTCTTTGCTTTGCTTTTCGAGAAAAAATATACGTAGTATTATTTCAAATTTGTGTCACACTCGTTGCATACTTCTAGGCGACATCTAATTTATCACGCACACACACTCAGGCATACATTCAGGCGTTTGCACAGACATTCTCGCCTTGTTATAATTAATAAAACAAGCTTCTGGAATTTTAATTAATGTTGCTTTGATTTCTGTCACTTTTGTTGCCTTGTGTATTTGTTTTTGTGCGGTTTTTTTCTAATTTTAATATTAATGCGTTTATTGCGTTTGAAATATTCATTTGATTTAATGTGGTTTTGCGTGTTGTGTCCAAAGACCAAAACGTTGGATGCCAGAAGTCCACTCAAATGTCCATTAACTGCTACACTCACTCACTGACTGCGGGAATAACAAAAAATGATTGTGCAAAAAATAATATATTGTGGGAAAAAATCGGGCAATCAGAATAATTGAAGTTTTCACAATTTTCAATGAAAAATATTGAAGAGATTTTTTGAATTAAAGAAAAAACAAGTAAGAAAACCTCAGCAATCCGACTAAAGTAAACAAAAAATCGCCAAAAAATATGTGGTGTAAAATTGTTATCCTTTTCCCACTAAGAGGTGGTTTTAAGGACATATAGCCATTTTAAGTTTTGTTCAGAAAATTTAAAAATGTTACCAAAAACTAAGTCCGTTCTTGTACTCAAAACAAAATTTTATATAAAAACCAGTAAGGAAAGGCTAAAGTCGGGCGGGGCCGACTATATAATACCCTACACCGCTCTCGTAATATTGAATAACTCTGATATATAAATTTTGTAATTGATGTATAAATTGTTTACACAAATTTACTTTTGGGACATTTTATACTTAAATAATACCCTGTACCACAGTGTGGTGTAGGGTATAAAAACGATTGGATCTAAAGAGCCAGATCGGACGAAACATATATATGGGAGCTATAGCTAAATCTTATCCGATTTTCTACAGATTCGGCAATGTTGTTTCATGGATCAAGAAACTCTACCATTCTAAATTTCAAACTGATTGGATGTAAAATACAGCTTCTACAGGACTAAAGAGCAAAATCGGACGAAACATATATATGGGAGCTATAGCTAAATCTTAACCGATTTTCTTCAAATTCGGCAGTGTTGGTTCATGGATCAAGAAACTCTACCATTCTAAATTTCAAAATGATTGGATGTAAAATACAGCTTCTACAGGACTAAAGAGCAAAATCGGACGAAACATATATATGGGAGCTATAGCTAAATCTTAACCGATTTTCTTAAAATTCGGCAGTGTTGGTTCATGGATCAAGAAACTCTACCATTGTAATTTTCAAAATGATTGGATGTAAAATACAGCTTCTACAGGACTAAAGAGCAAAATCGGACGAAACATATATATGAGAGCTATAGCTAAATCTTAACCGATTTTCTTCAAATTCGGTAGTGTTGGTTCATTGATCAAGAAACTCTACCATTCTAAATTTCAAAACGATTGGATGTAAAATACAGCTTCTATAGGACTAAAGAGCAAAATCGGACGAAACATATATATGGGAGCTATAGCTAAATCTTAACCGATTTTCTTCAAATTCGGTAGTGTTGGTTCATGGATCAAAAAACTCTACCATTCTAAATTTCAAAATGATTGGATGTAAAATACAGCTTCTACAGGACTAAAGAGCAAAATCGGAGGAAACATATATATGAGAGCTATAGCTAAATCTTAACCGATTTTCTTCAAATTCTGTAGTGTTGGTTCATGGATCAAGTAAATCTACCATTCTAAATTTCAAAACGATTGGATGTAAAATACAGCTTCTATAGGACTAAAGGGCCAAATCGGACGAAAGATATATATGGGAGCTATATCTAAATCTGAACCGATTTCAACCAAATTCAATAGGAATCTTTACAGCTGCGAAATACTCTAAACTGCCAATTTTCAGAACGAACGGAGTGAAATTGCGACGAACAACTTTACATTGACAGACGGACGGACGGACAGACATGGTTAAATCGACTCAGCTAGTGATTCTGAGTCGATCGGTATACTTTAAGGTGGGTTAGCTGTGTTATTCCGATCACTTCTTTACCTATAATGTCATTGTTTTAAATTTGTCTATTTAATATTACTTTTGCAATGGCTATAGTTTAACACAAAGTGTAGAAATATTCCTCAGTTGAGATTATTCTAGTAAGATTTTCTTGCATGTTTGGAGACTTTCCTACATTTCGCCCCAAATATACAGACTTCCATTCTTAAAATAATAATCCGCCTTAAGGCAAAGGTTCATTACAATAAAATATTTCCACAAACTGGCACGCACATATGGAATATATTATTTCCACAGAGTTTCTTATGAATTTATTTTATTTCTATTAGTTATAAGTATTGCAACATTTTGTAGTAGCTGTAAAGGCTAAAAATAGCCATATTATATTTTCTTATTACTTTTATAAATCCAATTCTTCGAATAGAATAGTGTACACTTGATTAAACATACGCAAATATATGCCAAAAGTTACTTTCGTAACAAACTAAATATTATCATATATATAAACGCCTAAAAATATGCTTGAAAAGAGTACTCTTTATTCAAATATATGCAAATAAAAATTCCTATAACCAGAAAAGTTTTTTTTTGGTTAGCTTTCTTGCAAAGAAAACGAAAAAGAAACGAATCCTATCATTTTCTGTCATTTGCATTGAATTCGTTATTTCACTGACATTTCCTCTTCCGCCCCATACGAACTCTTAACAACCCCCTTAGAGATATGCTAAGCGTAATTTGCATATGTCTTAAAATATGTTGGATTTTTTTTTTGTTTTTCTTTCCGTAAGAGTGTATATGTAAATTACAGAGAAATCTGAGAGAATTTGTTGGTCTTTCTTGTGAGAGGAAAGGATTTTTGTAAATTTTTTCCGATTTCGTAGAATATTTAGAAATATTTAAAAAAAAAAAAATTCAGAAAATCAAACTTAGTCATGAACTTTTTTAATTTAATACATATTTTAATTCCGTGTTTCCAAAATTGTTAATGATTGTTATTCGTTGAAAATCGCCATATTTATAAATAGTCATCAATTCTTATTTAATCTTCATTACATTAATTAATAAAGCAGAAAGTGTTCGCTCACAAATTTATTTAAACAATGCATATATAATTAAACATAAAGTTATTTCTAAGAAAAACCATACTTTTTGGGAAGCAAGTGAAGTATACTTTAAGGATTTTTAAGAAATCTTTAATTAGATGAGTATACTTTTAGGCATTATTCAAAGTTTGTTCGACAATAAGAATTCGAAGTTCGTTCTGAAGGCAAATCAATCATAATTTTTGTTGTTTCATATAAAAAATAAACTTTTAATTCTATTGTTAGTGACTTTTGCCGCAGCCGCTTTACATCAGAGTCATTAACTTGGTCCTCAGGCCAAGATCAATCGCTGATGAGAAGGAGGGGAGCAGGAAGGGTTGCAAAAAGCCAGAACAATTATAAATACCAACCGGAAAAGTTATGTTAGGCAGTCTCTTTGTAATTATTAATTTTCAGATAATTTAAGCCACAAAAAAATTATTTCCGTTTCCCTTCTTTCCTGTTGTGAGAAAGTGTATAACGACAGGATGTGGGGAAGGGGCGGCTCCTCAAGAAAGCTCATATTAATAACTGCAGTATATTCGTTCTCCATCTCCTCCTCACGCTCCTCCTTCTCGGCGCAATTCTAAAACATGCGCAAATGTTCAACAACAATGACAATAAATATATTTTAAGAAGAAATGCAAACAGAACAAAACTGAAAACAGAATCCCAAGAGAATTTCTCTTTTTTTTTGTTTTATGTTCTTTTCTGATTTATGTTCTTTTTTAGGTTAATCAATGTGGAACGTGCTGTGACAATAACTGCAAAAAAGTGGAACCACAACTTGAATGGGGAGAGGAGGGTCTGGTTTTTGTTTTACACAGTAGAAAAGACAAATGGGAAATTGCCAATGTAATTATTAAAAAACTGAGGCTATGTATGGGTGAGAAATATTTGGAAAAATAAGTCTCAATTTTTTTCGCTGTGAAAAAAGGAATATTCTATAACAAATTTGTAATTTTAGCAAAACTTGCGAACAAAACAGCAATATTAAATGTTCAACTTCAATTTAGTGAAGGAGGGAATCAGATGCTACGGAAAAATCTCTCACATATCAAATGATTAATTTAAGAATCCATATATGTTTGGGGGAATCCGTTCCGGATTTGCGCAATCCATTTGAGCTATGTCTACCTTACATTACGCTACAGTTGATTTTAGAATTCAGTTAGTTTACTTGCCTGAGATTTTCATGTATTGTTTTCATTAATTTTTTGGAAAATTTTGAGTAATTTTCAAATATTGATCAATTTTTTAATATCTAAAAAAAATGAAAAATTCCCTAAACAAATGAAAAATTTTGCAACAGAAAAATTTCCACTGAAAATTAATTGATCAAACTATTTAATAATATCAGGAATGTTTTCAATTAATATATTTTTTGTATTATTCATTGTTTAATCACGTATTCAGATCGGTGTGTTTTATTATTAACTCAATAGTCTAATTATCTCGGCATTGGTTAAATTTAGACAGTGATTAGTCTAAATTGAACTTAAAGCAATGATCAACTTGAACTTAAATGCACCAAAAATATTGCTGGAAATTTCCTAATTAATAGATTATTTTTATTAATTTTTTTTTAATCAAATATTCAGATCAATGCATCTTTCATAGTCTAATGATCTGGTCACCTAAGAATTAATTGGTATCAATTAGAGTTAAATTCACCAAAATATATTGCTGGGTGTGGCATTTCATCATACAACTGTATCAGATATGTCTACTCCCAACTAGAAGACCATTTGGATTATCTACTCTCAGGAAGAAGACCATTTGGTCTTCTTCATAATGGAGAACCGGTTGGGTTATCTACTACTTACTAAATTACCAGTCGATTTATGTACTCCTTATTTGATGATTAGCTAGATTATCTACTGCTTAGTTGACGACCAGTTGGATTACCAACACCTTAGTGGAGGACTAGTTGGATCATCTGCTCCTTAGTTGACGATCAATTGGGTTATCTACTACTTGGTATGAGAACCGTTGATTTACGCGTTAGTAGTAGGTTTTGTATAGTTCTTAGTAGACTGCCAGTTGGATTATCTACTCCTTAGTTGACAACCAGTTGGGTAATCTACTCTTCAGTTGACGACCAGTTGGGTTATCTATTCTTTAGAAGGTGGCCACTTGGTTTGTCTAGTTCTTACTAAAATGCCAGTTGGACGACTAGTTGGATTCAGTTGGTTTATCTACTACTTAGTATAAAACCAGTTGGGTTATCTAGTCCTTATACATAATTGTAGACTGCAAGATGGGTTATCTACCCCTTTGAAGACAGCCAGTTCGCTTATAGATACATATGTATATGTACACTTCAGTGCAGATACACTTGGGTTATCTACTCCTTAGTGGGTGGCCAGATGGATTATCTCAATCTTAGGAGGGCAAGGACACGTTGGATCATCTACTCCTTAGTAGAGTTCCTGTTGATTTCTCTACTGTTTCGTGTCGTTCAGTTGGATTATCAACTCCTTAGTATCCGGACAGTTGGTTTATCTACTCCTTACTACACGACAAGCTGGGTTATCTACTTCTCAATAGAGGGCCAGATAGATTATTTACTCCCAAGGATGACAACCAGATCGATTATCTAATTCATAGTAGACGACTAGTTGGGTTATCTACTCTATAGTAGAGATACATTTTGGTTAGGTTTAGGTTTAGGTTAGGGTGGCAGCCGTATTTTTTTTACAAGCTCACATAGACCAGTTTAGGTCCCTAGTGTTACCACGGGCTGAAATGCCCCTCATCGAAACCAACCTGTTTGATATATAAATTTATCGATAGTACGAATATCAGTACTGGAAAGATCTGTTAGGCTGCCTAAAAAGGCCGACCCCAGTATGTCCAGTCGTCGTTTACTCAAAGCGGGACAGTCGCAAAGCAAGTGCTCAATGCTCTCCACTTCTTCCTCATCTCCACAGCTTCGGCAGAAGTCATTGGAGTCAATACCCAATCTTTTGGCGTGTTCGCCGATCAAGCAGTGTCCCGTCAGCACCTGCACTAACGTAGACAATCGTTTCCTCTCTAGTGCGAGGAGATATTTTGACCTTCTCAGGTCATACCTTGGACAGATTTGTCTAGCTACCCTGCAGGTGCCGATTTCTGTCCATCTTTCGTTGGACTGCCTGATTGCCTCTTGCCTAAGCCAAAGCTTGCACGTGGATAGTGGCGCACCAATATATGCAAATTCTTCGAGAATTTGTAATGTCGTCCCTTTCCTAGCAAGTTCATCGGCTTTGCAGTTCCCCGGGATATCCCTATGCCCAGGCACCCCTATGAGGTGTATATTAAACTGCTCAGCCATCTCGTTAAGAGATCTGCGGCAGTCGAGGGCTGTTTGTGAATTTAGGGATGTTGCCTCCAGAGAATTGATGGCAACCTGGCTGTCCGAGTAAATTACAACGCCAGTGTTGGTTACTATGTTGCGACTCAGCCACTTGGCGACTTCCCATATTGCCATTATTTCGGCTTGATAGACACTGCAGGTATCTGGTAGTCTGTGAGCTATATCCAGACCAAGTTCTTCACAGTGTACTCCGAAGCCAACCTTTTCATCAAGCTTCGAACCATCCGTGTAAAAGTGGAGATGGTTTCTATTACCTGGTATTCTGCCGACCCATTCATCTCTGGCGGGAATCATAGTGATGTAATTTCTCTCGAAGGTGTACACAGTTGGTATATAGTCCACTCGGTCGGTTTCCATAGCACTACACTTTGATATCCTCATGTGACCATAGTTTTTGTACCTCCACATTGATAGGCAGTTTAATCTTATTGCCACTTTGGTTGCAACTTCTCTCGCCACAATATTAATCGGCAGTATATGGAGTAGGGCTTGTAGAGACTCGGTCGCTGTAGTCCTTAAGGCTCCGCTTATGCTCAGGCAGGCTGTTCTCTGAACCTTTGTTAGTAGGTTGGTAATGGTTAGTTTGTCAGTTGCCGTCCACCATACCACAATACCGTATAACAGTATTGGACGAACTACTGCTATATATATCCAGTGGACGATTTTAGGAGAGAGTCCCCACCGCGACCCTACAGCCTTTTTGCAGGAATATAAGGCGACGTTGGCCTTCCTTACACGTTCCAATACGTTAAGTCTAAATAACATTTTCCTATCTAGAATTATTCCTAAAAATTTTGCACTTTCAGAAAAGACTAGATCTGTTCCATTTATCCGAGGTGGAGGGTCCACATGTGGGACATTATTCATCCTAGTAAAGAGAACCAATTCTGTCTTGTTGGGGTTAACGCCCAAACCGCTGCTTCTGGCCCATCAAGCCAACTTGTTCAGAGCCACCTGTAGGATGTCTCTGAGGACGTTTACGAATTTGCCACTCACTGCGATTGCCACGTCGTCCGCATATGCCACGACCTTGCAGCCACAACGTTCTAGATCTAGCAGGATTTCATTCACCGCTAGGTTCCAAATTAGTGGAGACAATACTCCTCCTTGCGGGGTCCCTCTGTTTACATACCTTGTTAGAGTTGTGGACCCTAGACATGCTGTTATGCGTCTTCTGGTGAGCAGACTTTGAATTAGTCTAATCAAACTAGTGTTAACTTTTAGATGTGAGAGTGCCGCAATTACCGCATCTGAGTGAATGTTGTTAAAAGCCCCTTCTATGTCAAGAAATGCCACCATGGTGAATTCCTTGAAATGCAGGGACGATTCGATAGTGCCCACAAGTTCGTGCAGGGCTGATTCTGTAGACTTGCCCTTATTGTAAGCATGTTGGTTCCCCGACAGGAGTTTTGTATCCAGGTTTTCCCTAATGAAATGATCTAAAAGTCTTTCCAGACCTTTCAATAGGAAGGAGGATAGGCTAATTGGTCTGAAGTCTTTTGGCCTAGTGTGTGATATCTTTCCCGCTTTAGGTATGAATACCACTTTGGTATCCCTCCATCGATTCGGGACGTATGAAAGCCTGATACAGCCTACATAAATTTTCTCCAGCCAGGGGATAATGTACTTTAACATTTTCTGCATTTCTGCTGGAGTGATGCCATCTGGTCCAGGTGACTTGAAGGGCTCAAAGCTGTTAATAGCCCAGCTTATTCTGGATCTCTCAGTCAAGAAGCTAGCGACGCTCGCAGTCCACTCGCACTCTTGTTGGTCCTGCTGATCCTCGGGTTCTGTTACAGAGTTCCCCGGGAAATGTGTGTCGAGCAGTACATTGAGCGACTGTCGCTGTTTTTGGTCCAGTTATTTGCCTCATCCTGTAAATATCCCACTGTACATGGTGAAGCAGATAATATCTTCCTCAGCCTAGCGGCGTCGGAGACCTTTTCCACTTCACCACAGAAGGTATACCAAGAGCGCCTTTGCGCCTTTCTAAGCTCCTTCTTATAGATCTTGAGTTGCTCTTTATAGGCATCCCAATCATTAGCGACCCCAGTAGATTTAGCCTTATTGAATAGCTTGTTGCAGGTCTTTTTCATAGCCGTTAGCTCAGAAGTCCACCATTGGGGTTTAGTTTTACCCTTGCACCTTGTTTTTGGACAGGCTTCTTCAAGGGATCTATTGAATGATATGGTGATATGATCGACCAGATTATCCAGACCGGCTTTGTCATTCGGTTCGTACAGAAGTTTAGAGTTGAGGACTTTCTTGAAATTCTTCTCATACAGATGCCACTTTGTCTTCCTTACATTTCTGTGGACGGCGGGTTTAGGCGCTTTTTCCGCGAGTTTGAACTCAATATAATGGTGATCTGAGAATGAGTGGTCGTCCAGTACATTCCACCCAATAATTTTGTCTGACAGCCGGTCAGTAGCAAACGTTACGTCGAGTACTTCTTGTCTGTCTTTAATTGTGAAGGTCGGTTTATTACCTATGTTACAAATACTAAGGTTGGTAGTTAGAATAAAGTCAAGAAGCGAATCACCCCTATTGTTTATATCCGTACTACCCCAGATAGTATGATGAGCGTTCGTGTCTGCGCCAATAATCAGCTCGAGCTCGTCAGACGTTGCTTCTTCTACTACTTCCCTGAATAGAGCAGTCGGTACTACAGATTCATAAGGCAGGTAGCTGGAGACCACCCAATATATGCGATTACCGATCTCCAGGCTAGCAGCTGTTTGGTCTTTACCACTTAAATTAGTCAGGAGAAATATACCTAGATCTTTCCTGGCCAAAATGCAGGTTCTTGGAGTGCCTTCACAGTTGGCCACAAGCAGTTTAAAGTTGGGTGTCCTAATACCGCACACCCTTCCTCCCACTACGTAGGGCTCCTGTATCAGGACGATGTCTACTGCGCCTGTGGACAGGCGCAGCAATAGAGCCGCTGAGGCTGCTTTAGCGTGATGGAGGTTAATCTGTAGAATTCTTACCATCATTGGTAATTGACAGATTAACATCCACCCCGACAAGGGTGTTATCGAACTCTTCGTCCGTATCGTCGAGAAGCATGTCCTCGCCAGATGCGTCAAAGAGTTCGGAGACTCCCCTCAGCCTCTCTGTGTCCGAAGTAGAGCTTTTGTCCTCAGAGAAGGACGTTACAGATCTTCTGTTAGAGTTGGAGTCACCAGAAATAATAGGCGTGGGTACCTCCACACTTCCAGAAAGTGCCACGGTGGACGACTCACCTTCTGCAGTGGGAGCTATATCCTGCTTGTATATCTTCAAGACTATAGTCTCGAAGCCATATTGTAGGGTTGCACTCGCACTTTGTATATGGGAGGTGGATTCAGCGCTTAGGATAAGATTGACCTGCCGCTTTTTACCATCCGCCTCACCCACCTTGCTGATTCTCCAATTATGGGCCGGCAGGCCAGGATTAGAATCTTTTATTATTTCTAAGATGTCAGCCGGGTTGGAGGGTTCTTCTGTAACCCAGGTGATGGCTCTAGGGTGACTAGGGATGTTGTTTTTTTCGACAACATCCAACTGGGCACCCGGCCACACCTCACCCGCTCGACTCAGAGCAGCCTTATACAGGTCTACTGATCTGGCATCACCGAAATATAAGAGCTTTACTCTCCCCTGATGCCATCCTGCATCGTTGCAGATTGGTGGTTTGCCCGGCATTTCTCTACGGACATCGAGGTAATGAGCCATAATGGCTGATTGTACATGACTCCATTTGTCCTTGAGGATGGATCCATCCTCACTACTTCTGTCAATAACAGCCATCACTAGACTCTCCTTCGCCACTTCATTGAAGGGCCTCTTGCCTTTTTCGAAGGCAGGGGTTCATCAGGTGATCTGATTCGTTTTACTTTATTAGCCGTTAACACAGCTGAATTTGTGGCTCTTTCAGCCGACTCATTGGCCTTAGAAGCATCTATGACGCCTTTAGCCCAGGTAAGTGACTCTTTTTGTTTTTCGGTAAGAGCCGAAACCTCGACAGCCTCCAACTTCGTCAAAACTCTGAGCGCTACACGATGCTCATTGTGCTTCCGTTTTGACGGTCGGACATGACGTTTCCCCCTCACCGCTCCACCTGTTGTGAGTACTTGGGGGAGATTTTCGCCATTTTTGGTGTGGTCCGTTCACTACATTTTGGTTATCTTCTTCTTAGTAGGCTGTCAGTTTGATTATCTACTTTCCTTGTTTATCTACTCATTACTAGAGGATTATCTGGATTATCTACACAGAAAGAAAAATGCCATACTAATTTCAAGTAAAAAATTTTTAATTTAAGCCGAAGTTGTACTTAAAAATTTAAGCACGTTCCTACTAAGTTTTTCTTAAAACAAGTATAAATCGGCTTAAATTGAAAAAAATCAAGCGCTGAAAGGCTTACAATAAGCATTTAATGCTTGAAATCAAGTAAACATTTCTTGAAAAGGAAAATTAAGCCTAATATGGCTTACTAAAGCCTAAAAAAAGGTTACTTTAATCTCTGAGAGACAGAACCATTATAGAGCACAATAAAATTACACTCTCATGCAAGTGGTCGATTTTGGCTGACGCAACATCAAACACACATGAATATAAACTGTCGAGATGTATATGTATAAACATTTGTGCGCGGCCATACCCAATTCGTTTCTCGTTCAAGCAGTGTTTGCAAATACATTACTTGGCGTGATTTTATTTGAAGTTGTTAATAATTCTTATTCGTTTCGTTGATGCTATTCCTTATATGTTTCATATTTAAATCGAATAAATGCAGCAAAACTTTTTCTTTTGCTGTCAAGCAATTGTATTTTAACATACCATTTTAAAAAATTGCATTCTTTGCAATACGAGTACAGTGGCAAAAATGGTATAATTAATATAAATGGTATATAGGTATAAAACGAACGAAACACAATAAATCTCGTATGACCAGGCTTAAATCAAGAACTGATCTGGCTTAAATCAAGTATTGGTTAGGATTAAATCAAGAACTGATCAGGCTTAAATCAAGTATTATCAAGCTTAAATCATGTATTGGACAGGCTTAATTCAAAAACTTCTTCATTGAAGCCCGTTTCGCACTCAAATTAATCCGATAACATTCTTAAATCAATCGCTTTATGCTTGAAATAAGAGTTTTACGGCTTAAAATCAATCAAACCTAATCAGGCTTAATAAGCGCTAAGTTTAAGAATTCAGGGCTTAAATATCTGTACTTGATTCAAATATTTTGTACTTGGTTTAAGAAAATCCGTACATTTGACACCGCTACGGCTTGATTCAAGTACGGATTACTAAATTTTTTCTTTCTGTGTACTCATCAGAAGAGGATTATGTGGATTATCTAATCCTTAGTACAGGACTAGCTGCATAATGTAATTATAGTTAAAGACCGGTTGGGCTATCTACTTTGTAGTAGAAGACTAGTTGAATTATTAATCCTTATATGAAAACCAGTTGGGTTATCTACGCCTTAGTAGAGGACTAGCTAGATTATCTACTCTTATTTGACGACCCGTTTGGTTATCTGTTCCGTAGTAAAGTCCTCGTAGCAAGTCCTCGTAGCAAGTCCTCGTTGGATTATCTAATCCTTAGATAACGTCCTGTTGTTTTATCTAGTCCGTGTCCCTGTCTGTTACATAATCTCTAGTAGAGAACTGATTGGATTATCTAATAGCTAGTAGAGGACCGGTATGGTTATCTACTCCTTAGTTCAATTATTATTATCTACTCCTTAGTAGATGACTAATTGGATTATCTACTCCTTGGTAGATGACTAATTGGATTATCTACTCCTTAGTAGATGACTAATTGGATTATCTACTCCTTAGTAGACAGTCAGTTGGGTAATAAACATCTTTGTAGTATGCCAGTTGGGTTAAGTAGAGATGCAGATGGGTTATCTACCCATCAGTTGATGATCATTTGGGGTTTCTACTCATTAGTAGTCTACAAGTTGGTTTATCTACTCCTGAGTAGAGATCTAGCTGGATTATCTACTCTAAGTTGACGACGAGTTGTCTACTCCATTTTGATTACCTACTCTCCTTAGTAGTCGAAAAGCTAGATTATCTACTCCTTAGTTAACGACTAGTTGGATTATCTACTCCTAAGTAGACAGCCATTTAGATAATCAACATCTTTGTAGATGGTGGATAGCTCGTTGGGTTATATACACCTAAGTAGAGATGCAGTGGGGTTATCTACTTGTCAGTAGGCGGTCAAATGGGTTATCAACTTCATATTAGTGGCCCACCTGAATTATCTACTCCTCCGTTGACAGCCAATTGAATTATCTACCATTACGACGAATTACGACCATTTAGGTTAGGTTCTTAGTAGTCGAACATTTGGTTAATCTATTTCTTAGAAGGCGGCCAGTGGGGTTATCTACACCTTATTAGACGACAGTTTGGGTTATATACTTCTAAGGCGAGGACCAGCTAGATTATCTACTCCTTAGTTGACGACCATGTGGCTTATCTGCTCCTTAATAGAGGACTAGTTGTTTTATCTACTCCTTAGTTGATAATTTGTTGCTTCTATAAGTACGAGTACACCTCATTACAGATGCAGTAAGGTTGCCTACCACCTTATTAGGCGGCCAGCTGGGTTATCTACGCCTTAGGAGGACGAGAACCGGTTGGGTTACGAGGGCGGTCCCAAAATTTGCCGAAAACCCGTATAGATGACGGCAGTAGTTTGGAAAAAAAATACCTTGGAGAAAAGTGGTTGAAGTTTCAAAGCACCACGTTGTTTAGTATTTTTTTTGTTGGAGCCATCACAAATATATCATCTGTGTAATCTTAGTAAAAATGGAAAAAATGGTCAGCGTAGTGGTCGACCATTAATGTGTAGACCCCAAAAACGGATAAGAAAATCCACAAATTGGTATTACATGATCGTCGGCTGAAGGTGCAAGAGTTAGCTGAAATGAAAGGCATTTCAGAAAGTGCATCGTATATTAACCGAAAGGTTTATGATCAGAAGGCTGTCCGCAAGATGGGTGCCGCGTTTGCTCACAATGGTCGTGGAGATGTTTAAACAGAGGGTTTGGAAATGTTTCTCCGTAATAAAGCCGAGTATTTGAACTAGATGAACTAGTCAACTGTTATATAGTAAACTTTTTAATAGTATATATCTAACATTGAAGGGATTCTTTTAGGTAGGTATTATTTTAGACCAGATTTTGGACATGTCACAAGGTGACAATTCAGTATCTCCAACGACAAAGTGATGTTAAAGTTCCATATAAAAAGGAAAATATGCGGACTGATTCCTGTCCTTAAGGAACCTATCATGTGTTTGGTTTTGTACCGGTCCAATTTTCCGAAGGATTATTTAATTAGAATTAAAATGTCAGATGTACAAAAACATTGAAAAAGAATACAATTCAGTTTACATTCGCATTTTTCTATGCAATATCGAAAAATGTTCAGCTAATGTACTTTTAGTTCATTGATATTTCTGTGACTAAAAATTTAAAGTAAAATAATTGCGTGACAGTGTCAAATGGTTGTAAATATTTCTTTATTTCCAATTAATTTAATAGTTCGAGATTACTTGGAATTAAGACAATATGTACTAATGTACTTTAAGATCATTGATATTTATGTGACTAAAAATTTAAAGTAAAATAATTGCGTGACAGTGTCAAATGGTTGTAAATATTTCTTTATTTCCAATTAATTTAATAGTTTCGAGATTACTTGGAATTAAGACAATACTCGTATGTTTGTTATTCGTGTTAAAACAAATTATTCGCCAAATTCTGTTTACTCTATATTTGTTTACAAACTAAATTGAGCTATAAAAATCTCTCCGCTAGACAAATGCTGAAATGCAACTGAACTACTGCAACAAATACATTTAAACATAGCAAAGCATACCTTAGGGGGAACCTCAACAATATTTGGCATACTTTTAGGTAACACATCACCCCCTCTCTATCTCTCAAAGAACAAAAGAAAAAAAAACTATTCAAACTGATTTAATTTTCACTTTTGTGCCAAATGGCTTTTTATGTTCTTGTTGTCAGTTTTTTTTTTTAAATAAATTTTTGTTTATTTTGCAGTATGTGGGACGGGGATCCCCCACATGAACGATAAAAACTAATGTCATTTTCATTTATTTAGCACCATTGACTATGACTACAACAACGACGAGGACGAGGACGTGCAAAACAATGGCACAATAGTTTTCGTTTTTTTTTTTTGGTTTGGTTTGCAAATAATTTCTTTAGTTTTCACATTGCATAACCTCCAAATTGGGTTCTTCTTCTTCGTATTCTTTGAGTTCGCACTGCACCACAAGTCAAGTCTTGTCAAGCGCGAACATTCTTGGAAAGTGCGCGAATTCTGCGAATCGCTCACAGGACCGAGAATTTACTTCATTTAACTAGCAAAAGGATGCAAAGCAAACAACTTTGCTAGCCGTTCGTTTGTTCTTCTTTTTGTCGTTTGGAAGTCATCGTTTTGCTTGGTTTGATAAAGTTTTTTTTCTAGTTTTTCTTTTTTCCCCATCTTAAAGACAAAGCTGTTCTTGAATGGCATATTGAAAGGGTTCGGTTGGTTGGCGAATTTTCTAGTTTAAAATTTAAAGTTTTTACTATTATTTTTATTCTACGCTGGAAAAGTGTTAGTTTGCAGTCACTTTTATTACATTTTCTGTGACAATCTTAATTGAAATTTGGTTTTTACATAGTGAACATTAATTAATTATCGGATAAAATTAAGAAAATATACAATTTCATTGGGATTTGGATTGTGATATATCCCGGTTTTATTGGGATAAAAAAATATCTAAGGCTGACTAAGCAAATAAAATGAATAAATATTTTTTAGGCGTATATACTGCCCTCATAAGAACGAAAGTCGTAGGAGTAGTTGAATTACACTATGCAACAACAAAATTTGTATCCGAGACCTAAAAACTTTTTTTGTATAGATTATGAAAACCAAAACAACAAAAATTATTTATAGTAGTTTTAAAAAAACAATTTTAATATCACAATTTTCATGGAAGGTACCTTTAGTATTTGGAACCTATTTTCTTAAATAAATGTTCGATAAACCATTTAAAGGCAATTAATTATGAGGGCTTGAAATACTGAAAACATTTCTTTTACGTAGAAACGGAAGTTTATTAACTGTCCTTAAAACAATTAGAAAAAAAATGATTGTTTTTCAAATAAAAATGTTTTTTGCTGGCACGAACAAAACATAAAAAAATAAAATCTAGCATCCCAGCGAAGAAAACAATGTCGATTTGAAAAAATATATGGATAAATGTATAAATTATTTTTATTTTTTATTGTAAAAGTAAGGAAAACTCTAAAAATTTGTTCACATATTTTGTTTAGGAGGTACCAAAAGGGGTGTGGCAATAACGACCATTTTTGCATTAGACTATGAGTGCTATATTACTACACCCTACACAATTTCAAGTGTATCTTTGCGCAAGAATCAAAGTTATAAGCCGTTAACTCATTCGAATTACACCATAAAATGTTATGCACAGCCCTTCGACAACATTTTTGTAAACAGGTGTTGTTGGAGAAAATCAGGAAAATATAGGATCTGATTTTTTATATTAACATATAAGTCAGAATATTTAATATGTAGTTTATTTTTGGCTACAATGTTTATAAGCAGTTACAAACAGGTAAAATAAGATTTCAATATAATTTTTTTTAAAAAATATTTTTTGTTTGGAAAAAATTTTATGCTCATTTTAATTTTTGAAAAGTGGAAACAATGCGCCATTTTGCGAGAGTTTCTTTTGAAATAAAACTTTGTAGAAAAAATTGCCCCTCCCTCGATTTTCTTCTACTTTTCACATAATATTCGTCGATCCCTCACAAATCCAGAAGGGTAAAAAATTTTTGGAAGACTCAATATTTATAAAAGTAATGGATGAAATTCCAAGACTAGTCTGACAATTTTCGTCTGTTTTTGCAAAACACTGCACAGTGGTACGAATTCAAAAAAGGGATATTTTTACTGTTCTGGATTTGTGAGAGTGCAACGAATATTCTGTGATAATTCGAAGAAAATAGAGGGGGAAACAATTTTTTCCATATACAAAATTGTATCAAAAAAAATAAAAAAAAAAATTTTTAAAAAAATTCAAAAAAGTTTTTTGCAAAAAATGGCACATGTTGCCTCTTTAAAACAAGGTAAACTTTGCAAAAATCGGTTCATACATTCGAGAGCAATTACAAATTTCGTAAAACATAAAAACTCATTTTTTTAATTTTTTTTTAAAATTAAAATGCCCATAAAAATTTTTCAAAAAAAATTTGTTTACAAAAAAATTATAGCTAGATCTTATTTTACCTATTTGTAACTGCTTATAATCATTCTAGTCAAAAATAAACTACATAGGTCGATATCAAATATTCTGACCCATATCACTTTTATTTTTGTCTAAAAAGTTTATAAAAAAATTGCTCAATGGTAAGTAAAATAAGGTTCCTCTTTCATTTATTTTTTGAAAAAATTCCAATATTTTTTATTTTGAAAAAAAAAATACATATGAGTTGAATGGCTGAACCGATTTTTACGTCGTTCAAAAGAATGCATTAAAAAAAATTAAAAAGAATAATTTAAAAAAATATTTTTTCATACGAGGTATGTTCAAAAAATATCGCTATTTTGATATTTTTGTAGCGTTATGTTGATACTCATGTCCCTTACTTATGCTGACAAGGTCGGCCATTTTGAATGTTTAGTTAATTTTTGACAGCTGTTTTTTAACTTGTCTTCGATTTTTATCTATTTCACAAAATGGATCAAAGAATCTGCATCTGCATCAATTTTGTGTGAAAAACAAAATAAAGTGCGCTGACGAATGTTGACTGTGGCATATGGTGAAGCTACCTTGGACCAAAGCAACGTTTATCGGTGGTACAAAATGTTCTTAGAGGGCCGAGAAGATGCGAAGGACGAACAGCGTGCCGGACGCCTGAGCTCACAGTTTACTTTGATTGCAGGGGCGTGGTGCATTATGAGTTCTTGCCACAGGGTAGTACGGTCAATAAAGAATATTACCAGCCCCCTGTGACTATTTTTTGTTCCCAAAACTGAAAAGGCACATGAAAGGACGATGCTACGCCACGATTAATGACGGCATCGAAGGAGGTGCTGAACAAGATCACAAAAAATGATGATTTGAAGTGCTACGAGGATTGGAAAAAACTTTTGGCAGAAGTGGAATCGGAAAAAATAATTATTTTTTAATGCAAAAAATCGAAGATGCAGCAGTTTTTTTAAATTTAGATTTAAAAATATTTTATAAATTTAAAAAATTGGTTCCTTAAAAATTTCGTAAAACACAAAACAGGATTTTTTAAAAATTCAAATCACCATAATTTTTTGGAAAAAAGATGTTACAAAATAAGTGTTTTATTAAACCATTTGGCATCATTTTATAAAATTTTTGATAACAAATAAAATTCATAAGTTAATATTAAAAAATCTGTTCCTATACTATATTAGGATATATACCGATTTCATTATGTATATAATTTTTTTTTACGTATATAAACATTTCATATGTATGTATAAAAAATGTTTGATCTAAGGCGGACTAAGCGAAAAATTTTTAATTGTGTTCTTGGCTTATTTCTAGGCGTATTTGTTCATACACAAATCGACGAGTTTGTAGCAATTTTTGGATGAGAAGATTTAAATATCGGTTAGGATGAGAAAAAAATATTAAATCCAATAGCGTTGAACGATTTCTCACTATGAAAATATGTATTATTTTTATTCAGATTATAGTTATCTATAGGATGCAAATTGCAATAGTCCAAATTTTTATTTAATGGAAAAATCGACGGGTTTTCTGCCTAAAGGTATGCAAAGATTGAATTTCAAAAAGATGTTTTTCGAATTTCAAATGATTTGTTTCGAATTTCAATTGATGTGTTTCGAATTTCAATTGATGTGTTTCGAATTTCAATTAATGAATTTCGAATTTCAATTAAAGTTTTTTTGAATTTCAATTGATGTGTTTCGAACTTCAATTGATGTGTTTCGAATTTCAATTTATGAATTTCGAATTTCAAGTGATTATTTCGAATTTCAGTTGACGTTTTTCGAATTTCAATTGAACTTTTTCGAATTTAAAATGGTATATTCGAATTTTGATTGATGTTTTTCGAATTTCAAATGGAATCTTCTAATTTCAATTGATTTTTTTCGAATTACAATTAAAAATGGTGTAGTTTCCGAGATATCTGCAATTGAAAATTGATTTTTTTCATTTTTGCTCGACTTAGTCCTAGTATTTTGTAAATATCGCAGCAGAATATGTGCTGGTTTCCGATATACCCAATAAGACAAAAGTTGTAGCCAATCGAGATTATATTTTCAAAAATATGTGTTCTTTGTAATTTTTTGGAAAAAAAAGTATATATCGAATTTTGGAGATACTCATATTAAAGGAAACTTTCTGAAGAAAGAACGGACCAAAAATATCAACTGGTACTGTTGCCTAGCTTCTCCAATTTACGTAAGTTTCAAAACTAAGCCACATTTTCTATAATCGTAAAGCTGAAATATGGGTTTACCATTTACTATTTGTCATGTGGTAGGTATTGAACGTTTAACTGCAATTCCCATTTCGTAGGATTTTCCAAATTATTTTGGTATAAATAAAATTCATCGGTTAATATTACAAATTATGACCCTATATTTCATTGCAATTGGGAAATATTCCGATTTCATTGGGCTATAAATTAAAATCAGTTTGACCAAAGGCGGACTAAGCAAAAAAATGTGTAATTGGGTTTTTGGACAAGAAAATTAAAGTTTCTTGGCATATTTCTAGGCGCATCTAGGAATTAGTTTCCTTAGCATACTTTCAGGCAACAACTAACAATTTATAAAATATTATTTAATAATCGTAGGACAATTTCGAATAATTTTGGATAATATAAATCAATATGTAAGAGATTAGCCAATTTCCATTAATCAGAAATTCTCTACACAAGTGTATAAGTAGACATTTTTAAACGAACTTGTCCTGCTGGTTTTCCACTTTCCGAAATCGGCCAATAGCGTGTGTTTATGAACATTATGCAATAACTTTTTACTAAAACAAAATAATGTGTAAATGTTTTTCTTTTTCCAAAACACTCAATTTAATTTTCTTGACATAATTCAGGGCATTTCAAGATATTTAATTATGTAGCATATGTTTAGGCAACAGGATGAGAATTTTTAGTATATGTATTAACCTATGAATTTTATTTATTTATTTGAATAACAATACAATACAAATTTATATTCTAAGTTTAGGGTCCAGCGAATACCGTGTGACAAAGACCCCCAAAATCATAGGCGAGCACATTACCAACTCACCAACGGGGGCGCTCATGAATTTTATTTTTGCCTAAAGTTTATAAACCACTTTTTTGAAATTTTTTTCCAACAAATTGATATTTTAGAAAATTGAGAAATATGCTTTGTTTGTTTTTATGAAATTTTGAATTCCTCTCGAACGGCTAAACCGATTTTTACAAAGTTAACGTTGTTTGAAAGAGAAAATAACGTGAAATTTTTATTTTTTTTTTTTTATTTTTTAATTTTTTGTTCGAATTTTTCTCAAAATTTAATTTAAAAAGAATTTAAAAAATTTTAAACTTTTTTTCGAATTTTTTTTTTCAAACTTAATTTAAAAAATATTTCAAAATAGTAATTGGATTTTTGGGAACTCAATATTTGTAAAAGTTGTGGACGAAATACTAAGGTAGATCTGGTTTTTTGGATATTTTCCTTCTGTTTCCACAACACCGTTATGTTCGTTTTTAAACGATGTAAACTTATAAAAATCAGCTCAACCGTTCAAGAGCGATTTCAAATTTCGAAAAATCAATTCTCAATTTTTAAACATTTCAAATAATTATAAATTTTTTCGAAAAAAAATATTACAAAATTAAATTAACTTTGTAGGCAAATCAATTTATAATAAACCAGTAAGGAAAGGCTAAAGTCGGGCCGGCGGGGCGACTATATAATACCTACATAGGGTGATCAAAAACCGGTT